>JAHLJT010003656.1:33760299-33881887 GCA_031308135.1 Acheta domesticus
CGAATCGATTGGCGAAAGCGATGGCAGGAGAACGTTTCTTTTTTTACTTTCTGGATTACTACAGAGTACAAAAAAAATTAGCTGAAGTAGGCGAGAAAGTTTCTCTGTATGTAGTACATAGCAAGTTATGCAATGCTGCTATTTTTTCGGCAAAAAAGACAAATGGTAGGTCCCGGATACCAAAAATTTTATATTTCTCGTTTATGTATGAACTAAATTACTTCCTCTAGCATTGTGTGTGATCAGAACGTTGTGGGGTTCTTCATAATAAAAGATTGTTTATGTAAAATATATGTGGATTCGCTTCTCCACCATGACACAAGTAAACCATAATCAAGATTTCCACCAAAATTAATATTCTTATAACGATCTGGCTACTGTTAATGGGTTGTGATTGGCCCCCATGAATTTGAATGGATGTTTGTTATTTTAGGGGCACTTAACCTTAAGCCCTAGTGACATATTCAACATTTTCTCAAAAATGACTCTTCATTTTCTTTTATCTCAGATAGCGCAAAGTACGCTTACGAAAATGGCGTATGATCTTCATTGAATTCTCTGAAATTTCGAATATTTCCAAAGTTCAATTTGTTTCGGTGTTTACTTACAATTGCAATATTGAGGATAGAAATATTTTTCACAACACTTTTTTTCACAATTTGAGGAATTTTGAAGGTAATTTTCAATCACAAAAACGGCTCCAATTTTTTTCTGTATTCTTCTTGAATGGATATACACAATTGCATTAAATACATCTGATATGACAGACAATATTTACATATTATTACAATATTATACATTTACCTGACTAGAAGTTGATGTGCCTGAAATCACAATCAGCATTATTCACATAAACTTGAATCATAATGAGAATGCTGTCTCTGATAACAAGCAGCAAGTCGAAATAGTGGGAATGAAAAATAGTGCAAAGGGAACAAGTTCGAGGAAACTGGCTGTTTCTATACATTCTTTATATTTCGGATGGAGTGACCGACATTTCAACTCTTGTACCCAGAGAGGAAAAGCTAGCACGCTGTCCGCTCTGCTCTGCGACAAGCTCCCTGTGGTTTAAAATTTATCAAACCAAGTGAATTTCGAACAAAACTACCGAATGGCCACAGCTCCGCACAGAATCTCGAGCGAGAGTTGTTGGTTCTCCCAGATTTATCAACGTACTCGCATTGTTAACATGACGTCCATGATTGTGTGTAACAAACAGGGAGATGTAATTAGTGGTGAAATAATAATAATAATAATAATCATAGTAATAATAATAATTTTAGTCCCAGATTTAACGCTTAAAATCCAAAGATGGAGATAAATGGTGAAAGATAACTTTTTATTATCACTTATCATGCCTGAATTGGGCACTAATACTAAAAGAGAATTGTCAGATAACATCATTTGCTTTGGAAGAAAAAGGAAGTGTTCTGATTTGTGGAGATTAAGTCTCAGATTCGAGCCCTGGGCATTGACAGTACCAAGCATATGATCCTGATATCGTGACAGGAACAGAGTCTTGGCTTTCCCGGAAATGCGTTAGCAACCCGGAAATTTTTGTTCAGACTACTCGTTACGTTTAGGAGAGATCGTGAAAGCAGAGGCGGTGGTGTTTTTTATTTGCTTGAAAAACATTTAATACCAGAACAAATTGGGTTGATAAAGAATTTGAAATTACGGGTGAACAAATTTTCTGTTCAGGAAGAATCTTAGAAAGAATTGCTTGCTATCGTCCACCGGGCAATTGTTACGAAATTTTAGGCGCCCTCTACGAAAGAACAAAAAATATAAATGTTATGTAGTTGTTGCTGGAGACATGAATCTTCCAGACGCAAATTGGAAAGGAATTGTATGTGAACAGGCTTGTCTGGGAAAGCGGATTACCGCAGGTAACAGACCGGCCGACCCTACAGGTCGCGATTCTGGATATTTGCCTAATTATACCGAAAGACTTATTCTCGTCGTGCGACGTTATACAAGGTATAAGTGACCATAAAGCCGTTTTAGTCAATTTACAGTTAAGTATTTCAAGGAAAAGTACTGCCACTGGTTTTCTAGTGGGGGAATACAAGAAAGCGAATGTACAAGGGTTTCAAAATTACTTAAGCGAAAGATATGGCGAGTATCTTAGAAAAGGAGGGGGAATAGAAGAAATATGGGGAGCGTTTAAAGATATTATAGTAAATGCTAAGCAGGCTTTTGTAGCAAATAAATTGTTAAAAACCAATTGCGATCCTGAATATTATAATGCGAAGATTAGACGATTGAACAGAGAAACCAGAGAAGCATTTAGCAACAGACACCGCAGTGAAAACCACATGGCATTATTTCGAAATTATTCAAAAGCGTTAAGGAAGGAAAAGAAAATGGCAGAAGAACGTCATTTGCAACATATTCTTGATGCGAAGGGCAGTAAAAATTGGTCGGTATTTTTTAAATACGTTCGTAGAAGGAAGGGAAGTAAAAACGAGATTCCAGTTGTTCGTGTTAATAATTCGCCAATAACGGACGACAGAGAAAAGGCAGAAGCTTTTAAAGCCTATTTTAGCTCAGTTTTCAAGCAGAAATCTAACTGTACTCAGGTTCCTACTTTGTCAGATAGAAGTCCTTTCCATGTTGATGCAAGTAATTTGCGGAAAAGAATAAAATTAATGAAGCGAGGAAAATCATGAGGCCCAGATTCTATTTCCACGGACCATTTTCCATTACGTTAGGCGGAGAGGCTATTCTACCATATTTAATTAGGTTTGTTAATGTATCTATAATTAACGCTTGCTTACCGGAAGATTGGAAGCTGGCTCTCGCAGTACCTATTTTAAAAGTGGCGACAAGACAGTCGTTCGTATCCATAGACCAGTAAGCCTTACATATGCAAACCTATGGAACATCTAATTTCTAGCTACATCAGGAAAGAATGGGAGGGCAGGAAGTGGCTTTATCAGGGACAGAACGGTTTCAGGAGTGGTTTCTCGTGCAAAAGTCAGCTAGTCTCACTTCTACAGAACCTAGCCGACGTAGTTGATGAAGGTGGAAGGGTCGACGCGATAGTAATAGGCTTTGCCAAAGCTTTTGATGTTGTTCCACACCAGGGACCGAATACCGAAATAATAGCGGTAAAGGTATTTATACCGGTATAGAAATACCTTTACCTCTATTATACCTTTATTCAAAATACCTTAAAAAATACCGGTATAAGACGTCAAATACCGGTATTTTTAGAGGTATTTTACCTTTATTCGACGTCTATACCGGTAAAATACCTCTATTTAGAGGTATTTTACCGGTATTTTCTCATGAAAATACCGGTATTTTCATGACAAAATACCGGTATTTCAGTAGAATCATACAGGTTTGGAAGGGAAACAATCTGACGTGTGGGAGCGCGAACGCGCGTGTGGGAGCGCGAACACGCGTGTGGGAGCGCGAACGCGCGTGTGGGAGCGCGAACGCGCGTGTGGGAGCGCGAATGCGCGTGTGGGAGCGCGAACGCGCGTGTGGGAGCGCGAACGCGCGTGTGGGAGCGCGAACGCTCGTGTGGGAGCGCGAACGCGCGTGTGGGAGCGCGAACGCGCGTGTGGGAGCGCGAACGCGCTTGTGGAGTCGTGCGAGCGTGTAAGGGAACGAACGCGCTTGTGGAGTCGTGCGATCGTGTAAGGGAACGAACGCGCGTGACGGGGCGCAAACGCGCGTGGGATCGCGCGCGCGTGTGGGCGCACGAACGCGCGTGTGGGAGCGCGAACGCGCTTGTGGAGTCGTGCGAGCGTGTAAGGGAACGAACGCGCGTGTCGGGGCGCAAACGCGCCGGGGGTCGCGCGCGCGTGTGGGCGCACGAACGCGCGTGTGGGAGCGCGAACGCGTGTGTGGGAGCGCGAACGCGCGTGTGGGAGCGCGAACGCGCGTGTGGGAGCGCGAACGCGCGTGTGGGAGCGCGAATGCGCGTGTGGGAGCGCGAACGCGCGTGTGGGAGCGCGAACGCGCGTGTGGGAGCGCGAACGCGCTTGTGGAGTCGTGCGAGCGTGTAAGGGAACGAACGCGCTTGTGGAGTCGTGCGATCGTGTAAGGGAACGAACGCGCGTGACGGGGCGCAAACGCGCGTGGGATCGCGCGCGCGTGTGGGCGCACGAACGCGCGTGTGGGAGCGCGAACGCGCTTGTGGAGTCGTGCGAGCGTGTAAGGGAACGAACGCGCCTGTCGGGGCGCAAACGCGCGTGGGGTCGCGCGTGCGTGTGGGCTCGCGAACGCGCGTGTGGGAGCGTGAACGCGCTTGTGGAGTCGTGCGAGCGTGTAAGGGAACGAACGCGCGTGTCGGGGCGCAAACGCGCCGGGGGTCGCGCGCGCGTGTGGGCGCACGAACGCGCGTGTGGGAGCGCGAACGCGCGTGTGGGAGCGCGAACGCGCGTGTGGGAGCGCGAACGCGCGTGTGGGAGCGCGAACGCGCTTGTGGAGTCGTGCGAGCGTGTAAGGGAACGAACGCGCTTGTGGAGTCGTGCGATCGTGTAAGGGAACGAACGCGCGTGACGGGGCGCAAACGCGCGTGGGATCGCGCGCGCGTGTGGGCGCACGAACGCGCGTGTGGGAGCGCGAACGCGCTTGTGGAGTCGTGCGAGCGTGTAAGGGAACGAACGCGCCTGTCGGGGCGCAAACGCGCGTGGTGTCGCGCGTGCGTGTGGGCTCGCGAACGCGCGTGTGGGAGCGTGAACGCGCTTGTGGAGTCGTGCGAGCGTGTAAGGGAACGAACGCGCGTGTCGGGGCGCAAACGCGCCGGGGGTCGCGCGCGCGTGTGGGCGCACGAACGCGCGTGTGGGAGCGCGAACGCGTGTGTGGGAGCGCGAACGCGCGTGTGGGAGCGCGAACGCGCGTGTGGGAGCGCGAATGCGCGTGTGGGAGCGCGAACGTGCGTGTGGGAGCGCGAACGCGCGTGTGGGGACGCGAACGCGCGTGGGTTGAGCGCCAACGCACGCGTGTGGGTGCCCGAACGGGCCACTGATCGGACATTATCTTTTGTTCCTAATCCTTTCGCCTAAATACACACTCTTTCACGCTCTACACCAGGGCCGTCAGACAATCGAGCACGCGAATGGCCTTCGCAAAGGTTTGGGGCACGCGGCGATATCAGCTTAGCGAAGTCACTCGAGTTACAGGCGGGAAGCAGGGGTGAGAAAACATCGTGCGAATGTGGCGAGTTGGGTGAAATACACCTATTGGTATATCATAAAGAGACATTTATTAATTTTTACGAACTTTAAGTCGAAATTGACATGTAAATAAAAACTGCAGTCATACAAGCATTGATCATTACACCACGGAAGTATCAACGCACGTTTCTACTTGGTGTTAGAAAACGCAATATAAGAGAATTATTAATTCTAATGAATATTTGTGAGAAAATAAATATAAATCAATATATATATATATATATATATATATATATATATATATATATTAAATCAAGATAAGTATTGTATATCATAATTTCAGAAAAGCACTGACACTATTATTGAAAATAAACATTTAAAGAAATACGATGTGCACATATTTCGTGTGAAAATGAACGCAATAAAAGCACTTTAAAATTATAGAATAATGATGAATAGAGTCCGGAAAAATATGTAGATAGTCAAAAAACATGAAAAAACGTTCATAAATATGTAATAAAAACAATAAAAATATATAATAAGTATGTAAAATCGGATACATTATGTAATATTAAAATACACTAAGTTTTAAACACTTTTACCTAATACAAAAATGCATTTATGAAAACTTTCCTAAAAACATTTTAAAATAATACAATCGTTTTAAAAATCATTTGGAGAGCACAAGTTGATGTACATTTTGCACTATATAAGAGCCCACTCGGACAAACTTTTTATACGTCTTCTTGCGCCCGCCACGACTGCCTTCTGTGCATCCCTGAGAAATCGGAGCGCGAGCTTCCCTCGGCCGCGGGCCCTGCGTGCCCTAGCGGAGCGCAAGCGCGCTCCGAGCACGTACGTGCTCCGTTTGACGGCCCTGCTCTACACTATTAGACCTCAGGAGACTAGTCAGAGTGTGTTCCTATTAACGATTGAATGATTATAAGTGATTCCGAGCGCGGCAATTGCTAACCCCGTAAGTGCAGGGCGTTTTCTACGAGAGGTGGCAATGATCTTCCTCATTGCATGGCAAGATCAGGCGCCGACGTACCGTCGATTAGCGGGATTTCCCTAAACCAGGTATCTCCCACCAGCGCCCCCCTCCCCAGCCAGCAAAAGCTCCCGCGCGGTCTTCCGGCATGTATGGCAGTGTAATGCATGCTAGTGTAAGTGTAAGTGAAGGGGTGATGATAGGACAAGAGGAAGGAAAGATCGCGCGCGGTCTGTGGCCCGTCTATTAGGGTACTGCTCCGGCATTCCTCTGATATTGTTCGGAGAAACCAAGGAAAACTACCGATCAGAGCAGCAACTCAAAACTCATAAATATGAAATTTAAGTGCTGTGAAGTATGGCAAGTAGTTTTTAAAACAATTGCAACGTGCCGCCTCTCGAAGTGCAGACATCGCCGCGCGTGGTCGGGCCGGCGGCCTCTGCCAGGATATGACCTTCGACATCAGTTGTGAAAGAACGAAGGCGACAGAAATCTGACATCGGTTGATAAGACTTCACGCAACGTTCCTTGGCGCATTCCGATTCTCGGAATCAGTTCCCCTTTGTAAGAACTGCGAGGGCTGCGCCGTTGCGTAGGCAGTTTCCGGAGGTCAGCGTTTCGACCCACGAGCGTCTCCGGTTCGGCAGAGGATAACGCACTCGACCTACATACTCCTCGCTATTAATTTCTTTTCGCAGTGAGTAGAATTGAAATATGAGAGAAGGATGTTTGACCGTAGGCCCCAACAAACGCTTTGCCGAATGTGTACTGTGTGTGTGTGAGAGAGAGAGAGAGAGAAATCGAAAGAGAACGAAAGAGAGAAAGAGAAAGAAAGAGCGAGTGTATATAGCGCGTGGGTGCATAGAGCGTGAGTGTATAGCGCATAAGTGTGTAGCGCGCATGTGAGAGGTGCAAGCGTGTGTTAGGCGCTCGCGTTTATTCGGCGCGCGCGTTTGTTCGGCGCGCGCGTTTGTTCGGCGCGCGCGTTTGTTCGGCGCGCGCGTTTGTTCGGCGCGCGCGTTTGTTCGACGCGCGCGTTTGTTCGGCGCGCGCGTTTGTTCGGCGCGCGCGTTTGTTCTGCGCGCGCGTTTGATCGGCGCGCGCGTTTGATCGGCGCGCGCGTTTGTTCGACGCGCGCGTTTGTTCGGCGCGCGCGTTTATTCGGCGCGCGCGTTTGATCGGCGCGCGCGTTTGCTCGGCGCGCGCGTTTGATCGGCGCGCGCGTTTGCTCGGCGCGCGACTTTGTTCGGCGCGCGTTTGTTCGGATCGCGTTTGTTCGGGGCGCGCGTTTGTTCGGATCGCGCGTTTGTTCGGCGCGCGCGTGTTCGGATAGCGCGTTTGTTCGGCGCGCGCGTTTGTTCGGATCGCGCGTTTGTTCGGCGCGCTCGTTTGTTCGGTACGCGCGTTTGTTCGGCGCGCGCGTTTGTTCGGCGCGCGCGTTTGTTCGGGGCGCGTGTTTGATGCGCGCACGTGTTGGCGCGCGCATGTGTTTGGGGCGCGTGTGTGGGCGCGCGCGTGTGGTTAGCTCGCGCGTGGGTTTGCCGCGAGCGCGTGTGGCACGCGTTTGTGGCGCGCGCACGTTTGTGGCGCGTGTGTGGGGCACGCGGCACTATTTCCATTGAAAATACCGGTATAATACCGGTATAACCTTTATGGACGTCCATACCGGTATAGACGTCCTATAAAGGTATTTTACCGGTATAAAAGAATAAAGGTATTTTATACCGGTATGAAAAAATACCGGTATTTTACCGGTATTTTTACCGGTATTCAATACCTTTTCGGTCCCTGTTCCACACGATCTTATATTAATAGATTCGAGTATAGACTCTAGAGTGGTAGCGTGGATAAACTAACTACTTCGTGACAGGAAACAGAAGGTACGAATCGGAAGTTACTTATCAACCTCGAGAAGCGTCACGTCAGGAATTCCACAAGGAAGTGTCATCGGACCACTCATGTTTCTTGCCTTCGTGAATGGTTTGCCGACAAATTTAGCTTCAAATGTACGACTCTTTGCCGATGACTGCGTAATTTGTAAGATTATCAACTCGGAGAAGGACGATGATATTTTGCAGCGAGACTTAGACAGATTACACATCTGGGAGGAAACAAACGGCATGGAAATCAATAGTTCAAAGAGCAAGTCCATCTGGTTTGAAAAATAGCGAAATTTAATTAATTTCATCGATTTATATAATGGCTTAATGTTCAAACCTAAAAGGAGGAAGTTGGATTGAAATTTTTCGTCGATGTTACCAAAACGAAGACAATACGGTGTATTAAGTGAAATATTACCAAATTCACAAATGCGGAGGTTTACGAATTTCTTTGTATTTTGACTACTAAAG
This sequence comes from Acheta domesticus, assembly GCA_031308135.1. NCBI lineage: Eukaryota > Metazoa > Arthropoda > Insecta > Orthoptera > Gryllidae > Acheta > Acheta domesticus. The sequence continues at coordinate 33,768,777 of JAHLJT010003656.1, forward strand.
ATCTAATCATCATATAAATCGACTGCCATATGATGAACACAACGATAAAATATATGTGGCTCAATGAAATCCTACTTGATGCTAGATACGTGTGTCTATCAATGCTTTAACGTAACACTCTTACTACAAAAGACGCGTCCTTCATCCCGGCCTATATTTACTCTTTGCAGACACAGGCTGCGGCACCCTAAGGGCCTGCATACTGCAGCACCTGGGTTTAGTCTGATTATCTTAGGAACTTCAATTGCTTTGCCCATTGTGAACGGCGAACCCGATCCGTACCCCTCTTATCCCCCCAACTGTTCCTCTCCCCCCGTGCTTCTCGACCCTTTGAGCTGCCCACCGCCGCCGCCGCCACCACCTCTGACCTCTGCGTGTAGCTGGCGAGCGAGCCACTGCGGGGACTCACCATATGGCACAGCGGGATAGGCGTTTCGCGGAAGATCTCACATCCAGCCCTCGGTGTAGGTTATTTCTCACTAGTGAACTCGGCAATGCTTCGATGCAGCAAGTCATTAAATACGAGTTGAAAATACCTCCGTGAAGATGGCCAGAAAAAATCTCAAAATTCAAAATTTTTTATGGATACGTTTGACCACCGTTTGACCACATTTGACCACCCTTTAGAAAATTTTTACCAGCCTCCGTTCACATATTAGAACAAAAACAATTTTTTCTGGCCAACTTCACGATTTGACGAAATTACAAGATTTTGCCCAAAATATTAAAAATATCGAAATTTGAAGTGCGCTTTTGTTTGTCCATCGTTTGACCACCTTTAATCACTAACTACATTATTTTTACCACGTTTCCTCCAGCAGATATTCGCGAAAAAACGTATTCCACTGCACCCAGAAAGCGTGAAGATGGCCAGAAAAAGTTTTAAAATGCAAATTTTTTTGGTCGATTCGTTTGACCATCGTTTGACCACTTTTGACCACCCTTTAGAAAATTTTTACCAGGCCGGGTTCAAAAGTTATAGGCAAAAAACGTTTTTTTCCCGCCATTTCTCAAAATCGACGAATTAGCAACAATCAAATGAAAAATTCGAAACTTTTAATTTGCATTCGTTTCTTTACCTCCTAATGACCTCTTAATCACCTTCAGACGTGTTTTACCACCAACGGAACAACCCAAAAAAATTTCCAAAAAAGCGTGAAGATGGCCAAAAAATAATTCGAAAATGCAATTTTTTGGGCTAATTCGTTTGTCCATCGTTTGACCACGTTTGACCACCCTTTAGAAAATTTTTACCAGGCCGCGTTCAAAAGTTAATGCCAAAAAACGTTTTTCCCGCCATTTTTTCAATTCGAAAAAACAACAAGAAACACGCAGAATTTTCCGTACTTCTCTAACCTCTGCGTTTGTCCATCTTTGGAAAGTGATTGTCCATCACTTCAAATTCGTAAGCTACGTGTATTTCCAGAAATACAGGCGAAAAACGTATTTTTCCACAATTTTTTGTAAAATTCCCCAAAAAAAACAAAAAATACATTCAAATTATATAAAAATACATTCGCATTCGTTTGTCCATCGTTTGACCACGTTTGACCACTCTTTAGAAAATTTTTACCAGGCCGCGTTCAAAAGTTAATGCCAAAAAACTTTTTCCCGCCACTTTTTCAATTCGAAAAAAAAACAAGAAACACGCAGAATTTTCCGTACATTTCTACTCTCTGCGTTTGTCCATCTTTGGAACGTGATTGTCCATCACTTAAAATTCGTAAACTACATGTATTTCAAGAAATACAGGTGAAAAACGAATTTTCCCACCTTTTCTTGTAAAATTCCCTCAAAACAACATAAAATATATTCAAATTATATCAAAAATCATTCGCATTCGTTTGTCCATCGTTTCATGTCGTTTGCTTAACCTTTAGAAAATTTTTACCAGCCTCCATTCATAAATTTGCGCTAAACAAATTTTTCGGGCCAAGTTCTTGTCTTGATGAAATTACAAGATTTCCTTGGAAATATTAAAAATACCACAATTTGACGTGCGCATTCGTTTATCCATCTTTTGATGACGTTTCCCTAGCGTTTAGAAATTTTTTACTAGCCTCCGTTGGGAAAATAGAGCAAAAACAAAGGTTTCGGGCCAACTTGACTGTTTGAAATTCAGTCCCATTATTGGAACATGATTGAGCTGTATGGAACGCACTATTAGTTGCCGAATATGTTTTAGTAGTTGTATGAAAATAATTTGTTTTCGCACGTAATGTTGTAGAACTTGTTTCAGAAAAAAATATGACATATGCGCCGCTGTGACAAAATTATTTTCTCAGGAGTTAAGTTTCGTTACAAGTAACGAAACGAAAGTCTGCGCGAATTTAGTTTTGTTACAGAAAGAACAGATCGTCTAAGACAGTTTCGTTTCGTTTCTTTACTGAAATGAAACAAATGTGACTTTCCTTTTCGTGGGTAAGAAACGTTGTTTCTTTATTTAGTTTCGTTATTAATATTTGTAGAAGGAGAAGTAACGAAAGTCGAGAGAGGGCCATTGAGAGGAGTTGTACACCAGACTACATTTCTGTACTTTATTTTTGTTTCAGAACAGAACTACTTAAACACGAGTTATTGTCTGTACGTTTTCCTCTTTTTTTAAAATTTATTTATTGCTTGTTGTGATGTACATAGATCAGTACAACACTCTTTCATATATGTTGATGACTTACTACTAACTTAAACAATGCTTAACCTAGTTCTATAATTGCTACTACAATGGGGTAGATTACTCATAAGAGTATCTACAGATCACAATTGTCTGAGAATATTTTTAGGAAGGAATCGAACGGGTATCTATTGTTTATTCTGGTCTGTGTGTCGTTTGTTGAGGCTAAATTGTATTGTTTGAGTTGATCTATTGAGTTTATGTTAGAGTAGAAATTATTGGATAGGCGTGCTATTTGATGGATGATTGAGTTTATAAATAATTCACTATGGAGTTGATGGTTTGAAATGAACCATGGGGCGTTGGTGAATATTCTGAGGAATCTGTTCTGTAATATTTGTATTTTATTTACATTGGATGGTGCAGCATTTGTCCAGATGGGGCAAGCGTATAGCATTATGGGTCTTATGATAGTTTCATATAGTGTTATTGCATTTGTTAGTGAAAGTTTGGAAGTTTTATTAAGTATTGGCTTGAGTTGGATTAATTTGATTTTAGCCTGTTGTGTTTTTATATTAATGTGGTTTTTCCAGTTTAGTCTTGTGTCAAGATTTAGACCTAAGTATTTTATAGGTTGGTTTGATGGTGTCCAGTTTATTTGACTATTGTTTAATAGTAATGGGTGGGGGGCAGAGAATGGTCTCTATGAAAAAATTTTTGATTTTCATTTATTTGGATTTAGTTCTATTTTCCATTTTATTGCCCTTTCGTCTATTTTATTCAAATGTTGTTGAATTTTTGTGCTGCTATATGTCAGGGTGCAACTTGATGTGAATATTGCCGTATCGTCAGCAAATTGTGCAAGTTGAGTGTATCGTGTGGTGGGGATATCTGCTGTGTAAATATTGAATAGTGTTGGGGATAAGGGTGTGCCTTGTGGAAGTCCTGCTTCTATAGGGCGTGGGTTGGAGCTATGATTATCTATGATTACTCTGTCTGATATAAATTGTGTGATAATATTTAGTAAGTATTTAGGTGTTGCTATTGTTTTGAGTTTGTATATTAATCCGGGGTGCCAGACTCTGTCAAATGCTTGAGATACATCTAAGAGTGTTACTATTGAGTGTTTCTTTTCTTGGAAGGCAGTGTGAATGTATTCAGTAATCTTTAGCAATTGATGTGCAGTTGAGATACGCTTTCTAAAACCAAATTGGTGGTTTGGAATAGCTTCTGATTTTGTTAGATGATTATTGAGTCTTTTTAAAATTATTTTTTCAAATAATTTAGATAACGTTGGGAGGAGACTTATTGGTCTGTAATTCACTGCGAGGCTATGATTTGTGCTTGGTTTAGGGATCGGGATTATATTTGATATTGTCCAAGTTCTTGGGAAATAACCTAGTATGAATGATCAATTATAGATGTTGTTTATGTATGCGATTGTGGTTGTGGGCAGGTTTTTTAATATTTGGTTGCTAATTAGGTCATGTCCGGGAGCTTTTCTTTTAGGCAATTTTTTTATGAGGTTTTTGACTTCAGTAGGTGAAATGAATTTTAATCTCTGTGGGACGTCATAGTTGGGTGCTCCATTTGAATCAATTATTGCTTGGTGGTCTGGGTGTACGGGTGTGCTATTAAGCTTGAATGTTTGAGCGAAGTGTTCTGCTAGTGCTTCTGCCTTATCTTGGGGCATATTTTATACCTTGTGTCGTGTTGAGTGGCGGAATGGTTATTTTTTTATTTAGAAGACATTTTGAGAAGTGCCATAGTGATTTGTTTGAGGTATTTAATGTTTCTGTTTTCCTGTCAAAGGATTTTTGGATGTGTATATTTATTGCCCTTTTTGTTATTTCATTGAGGAGATTTAGTTCTTTTTTCTGTTGGGAAATTCTATTCTTGCTCCATAGCCTTCTAGTTTTATTGCGTGTGTTGATTATTTCTGTTTTCTCTTTGGGTAGTTTTGGTTTTGTCTGTTTAGAAGAATATGTGGGTTTGTTTTCTTGTAAGTGTTTTATTGTGTTTGTTATTATTTCGTTTATCTGCATGACTGATTTTTCTATTTCCATAGGGGAGTTTAATATTTTGAATTGTGGTGTCTTGGTTTTCACTATTTTCCTAAATGTTTCCCAATTTATGTTTTGGGTGATTAGTTTCTGAGTTGGAGCATGTGGGGGAGGTATAGTTTTGGTGGTTATTAACGTTTTCTTCTATCCTCTATCGATAAATTAATTACTCTTAAAATATGTTCTGGCTCTTGTGGTAAATGTTTACTCGCAATACTCACCGTTCTGGATACATGGTTAACATGAAATAAAAACTTTGTTTGGTACGGATTACAGCGGAATTACCTAAAAAAAATGGGAAGGGGGGGGGGGCTATGTCCACCGACCGATTTGCTCGCAGGCCCACGCCCCTTCCAACGACACCTCTCAGCAGCGCTTCTGAGAAGCGGCAGTGCCCTTCTCACCCCGCTCACGGCCGCACCGCCGCTCGCCCAGAATGGGAGGGAGTTCGAGAGTCCTACGCCTCGGTGACCTGCAGTGCCCTCCAAGTAAATGGACACACTGCTGACAGACACGCTGATAGCGGCGCCGCGACAAAAATAAAGTACAGAAATGTAGTCTGGTGTACAACTCCTCTCAATGGCCCTCTCTCGACTTTCGTTACTTCTCCTTCTACAAATATTAATAACGAAACTAAATAAAGAAACAACGTTTCTTACCCACGAAAAGGAAAGTCACATTTGTTTCATTTCAGTAAAGAAACGAAACGAAACTGTCTTAGACGATCTGTTCTTTCTGTAACAAAACTAAATTCGCGCAGACTTTCGTTTCGTTACTTGTAACGAAACTTAACTCCTGAGAAAATAATTTTGTCACAGCGGCGCATATGTCATATTTTTTTCTGAAACAAGTTCTACAACATTACGTGCGAAAACAAATTATTTTCATACAACTACTAAAACATATTCGGCAACTAATAGTGCGTTTCATACAGCTCAATCATGTTCCAATAATGGGACTGAATTTCAAACAGTCAAGTTGGCCCGAAACCTTTGTTTTTGCTCTATTTTCTCAACGGAGGCTGGTAAAAAATTTCTAAACGCTAGGGAAACGTCATCAAAAGATGGATAAACGAATGCGCACGTCAAATTGTGGTATTTTTAATATTTCCAAGGAAATCTTGTAATTTCATCAAGACAAGAACTTGGCCCGAAGAATTTGTTTAGCGCAAATTTATGAATGGAGGCTGGTAAAAATTTTCTAAAGGTTAAGCAAACGACATGAAACGATGGACAAACGAATGCGAATGATTTTTGATATAATTTGAATATATTTTATGTTGTTTTGAGGGAATTTTACAAGAAAAGGTGGGAAAATTCGTTTTTCACCTGTATTTCTTGAAATACATGTAGTTTACGAATTTTAAGTGATGGACAATCACGTTCCAAAGATGGACAAACGCAGAGAGTAGAAATGTACGGAAAATTCTGCGTGTTTCTTGTTTTTTTTTTTTCGAATTGAAAAAGTGGCGGGAAAAAGTTTTTTGGCATTAACTTTTGAACACGGCCTGGTAAAAATTTTCTAAAGAGTGGTCAAACGTGGTCAAACGATGGACAAACGAATCGACCAAAAAATTTGCATTTTAAAACTTTTTCTGGCCATCTTCACGCTTTCTGGGTGCAGTGGAATACGTTTTTCGCGAATATCTGCTGGAGGAAACGTGGTAAAAATAACGTAGTTAGTGATTAAAGGTGGTCAAACGATGGACAAACAAAAGCGCACTTCAAATTTCGATATTTTTAATATTTGGGCAAATCGTGTAATTTCGTCAAATGGTGAGTTGGCCAGAAAAATTTGTTTTTGTTCTAATTGTGAACGGAGGCTCGTAAAAAATTTCTAAAGAGTTGTCAAACGTGGTCAAACGATGGACAAACGAATGCGAATGTATTTTTATATAATTTGAATGTATTTTTTGTTTTTTTGGGGAATTTTACAAAAAATTGTGGAAAAATACGTTTTTCGCCTGTATTTCTGAAAATACACGTAGCTTACGAATTTGAAGTGATGGACAATCACTTTCCAAAGATGGACAAACGCAGAGGTTAGAGAAGTACGGAAAATTCTGCGTGTTTCTTGTTGTTTTTTCGAATTGAAAAAATGGCGGGAAAAAAGTTTTTTGGCATTAACTTTAGAACGCGGCCTGGTAAAAAATTTCTAAAGGGTGGTCAAACGTGGTCAAACAATGGACAAACGAATTAGCCCAAAAAATTGCATTTTCGAATTATTTTTTGGCCATCTTCACGCTTTTTTGGAAATTTTTTTGGGTTGTTCCGTTGGTGGTAAAGCACGTCTGAAGGTGATTAAGAGGTCATTAGGAGGTAAAGAAACGAATGCAAATTAAAAGTTTCGAATTTTTCATTTGATTGTTGCTAATTCGTCGATTTTGAGAAATGGCGGGAAAAAAACGTTTTTTGCCTATAACTTTTGAACCCGGCCTGGTAAAAATTTTCTAAAGGGTGGTCAAAAGTGGTCAAACGATGGTCAAACGAATCGACCAAAAAAAAATTTGCATTTTAAAACTTTTTCTGGCCATCTTCACGCTTTCTGGGTGCAGTGGAATACGTTTTTCGCGAATATCTGCTGGAGGAAACGTGGTAAAAATAATGTAGTTAGTGATTAAAGGTGGTCAAACGATGGACAAACAAAAGCGCACTTCAAATTTCGATATTTTTAATATTTTGGGCAAAATCTTGTAATTTCGTCAAATGGTGAGTTGGCCAGAAAAATTTGTTTTTGTTCTAATTTGTGAACGGAGGCTGGTAAAAATTTTCTAAAGAGTGGTCAAACGTGGTCAAACGATGGACAAACGAATGCGAATGTATTTTTATATAATTTGAATGTATTTTTTGTTTTTTTGGGGAATTTTACAAAAAATTGTGGAAAAAATACGTTTTTCGCCTGTATTTCTGGAAATACACGTAGCTTACGAATTTGAAGTGATGGACAATCACTTGGCAAAGATGGACAAACGCAGAGGTTAGAGAAGTACGGAAAATTCTGCGTGTTTCTTGTTGTTTTTTCGAATTGAAAAAATGGCGGGAAAAAACGTTTTTTGGCATTAACTTTTGAACGCGGCCTGGTAAAAAATTTCTAAAGGGTGGTCAAACGTGGTCAAACGATGGACAAACGAATTAGCCCAAAAAATTGCATTTTCGAATTATTTTTTGGCCATCTTCACGCTTTTTTGGAAATTTTTTTGGGTTGTTCCGTTGGTGGTAAAGCACGTCTGAAGGTGATTAAGAGGTCATTAGGAGGTAAAGAAACGAATGCAAATTAAAAGTTTCGAATTTTTCATTTGATTGTTGCTAATTCGTCGATTTGAGAAATGGCGGGAAAAAACGTTTTTTGCCTATAACTTTTGAACCCAGCCTGGTAAAAATTTTCTAAAGGGTGGTCAAAAGTGGTCAAACGATGGTCAAACGAATCGACCAAAAAAATTTGCATTTTAAAACTTTTTCTGGCCATCTTCACGCTTTCTGGGTGCAGTGGAATACGTTTTTCGCGAATATCTGCTGGAGGAAACGTGGTAAAAATAATGTAGTTAGCGATTAAAGGTGGTCAAACGATGGACAAACAAAAGCGCACTTCAAATTTCGATATTTTTAATATTTGGGGGAAAATCTTGTAATTTCGTCAAATCGTGAAGTTGGCCAGAAAAATTTGTTTTTGTTCTAATTTGTGAACGGAGGCTGGTAAAAATTTTCTAAAGGGTGGTCAAATGTGGTCAAACGGTGGACAAACGTATCCATAAAAAAATTTTGAATTTTGAGATTTTTTCTGGCCATCTTCACGGAGGTGTTGAAAATCAATGTATTCTATGAAAATGAACTTCGTATTAACTACACTGTAAACTGTAGCTACGTATTAACTACACTTTACTACATTTCACACTACGCTTTAAAAATCAAACATTCGAACAATGTTCAACGACAGAATTTGATCCAGACTTCTGGTTTCTCGATCGCAACTTTGATGTTACAAGTCGAAGCGAGGTGTGTAGTTCAAAAAGATATTCACAGATTTCACATCAAGCAAGAACCTCTGGCCAACGGCGAGGAACCCATCTCGTCAACTATCTTTGGAAACAAACGCCCTCACAAGTCCGATTTAATTCAAACCACTCTTTAAGTACTCCCAATACTAATAAGAACAAAGAGTGAAAATTTCAGCGAAATCGGACGAGTAGATTTTGCGTCTATATGCGACAGACATATGCACATTCTTTTTCATTTATACTAGCTAGATAACGATGTAAACGCAGATACTGTCTAGCCTGCTAATGCATAACAGCCTCGCAAGCGTTTTAGTAAAAACGATATTGATGGTTTTACCAATTGCAACATGTAGTTCTTCGATTTTAATTCACTACTTGAAGGAAACAGCAACCCTGATTCGAAACAAACAGTAAATTCAATAGTCAATCACAAAATTGAAAGTTGAGTTTTGTTCAATTCCAGGAACTACAAAACTTTTAAAAGAAGAAAATGTAATAGCGGAAAATTTTTATTTCTCAGCTCTCAATAGTTTGCGAAACTTGATAACTTCCCAGTGTATATCTAGAATCTATTTTCATCGACTTCTTAAGTATTAGATTATATGTATTCTATTTTATAATAATGATCAATAAAATCTAAGAAAAAATGTCTATCAAAATTATCTTTATCATAAAAAAGTAGTTTTAGATAAATATGAAAACGTTGATAAAATAAACGGTAATTTATATAGATCAAACGCAATGTATAAAAATAAACAAAGACAGGTAAAAAGAGAAATATGAAGGGAGAAAGAAAAGTCAAATTTGGAATGATACATAACCAATTGAAAATGAACATAATAAAATTATCGAACTAGCAGAAAATGATTAATGAAATAATGTTTATTACGTGCTTAACTCGCATATTATTTTTAATCAGGAAAATAATATTATAGACATTCGAAAACTATCTTATGCCCCCAATGTTGGACCGCTCCTTTTCTGTACCGTTTGTAGAGTAATCCTACACAACCTTTCAGCGCCACCAGTGCTTATTCATTCATTGCTGTGCCACATACTGCCACTGGAATTTATAGAGCTTTCCTAGAACGCTTTCGCCTTCATGGAGCACATCTGTCCGTGTCAACAGTTCTCGTCATGCAATCCAGTGCCTGCATGATTCATTCGAGGCCAAGCAATCACAGGCCAGATCACATGTTCAGAGGGAATACCACCCAGTGGCTTGCTACCCACCCATAGGACACGGAAACAGCATCAGAGAGGGAACTTTAAAATATTAATGTTTTCAAGAATAGAGGAAAGAGGTAAAATATAGGTAATAATAATCAAAAGCCAAGAGAGAGACATTCAATTTTTTAACAATCATAGCGAATTCTGCTTTCTACAGCATCATCATACCTAAGTATTGAAATCAACGATCAGTATTTTGATTTCAGAAAGTTTCAATGATCGAAAATTTTAAATGTTTTCAATTTTGTTAATTCAAGTTCACTGAATATCATATCATTTTAAATATGATGAATGTATACAAACAAATATTACATTGGCAATTTACGTATTTCACTATAAAATATTTGAGTTGGCTGTTATTAGCGTTTGTTGGCAAAACACGATTTTGTGTGGAAAATTACGAATATACGATAGATCGTATAAAGAAATAATAACTTGATACTGTATTTATTTCGACAAGATAATATGGTTTTAAACGGTACATCAATAGTTTACATCCAGAAATCTGCAACTTAGAAAAGTACAAGAGTGATCTCTGTCCGTCAGAGAGCAATAAAATATATAATTTTATCCACGCAGATGTGTCGAATTCGTTAGCTCAACAACACATCGCATTAAAGGCACTTTCAATTAAGATGCATTAGAAATTCAGTTTAAAACATTAGAAGTTCAAAATTTACAGTAGTTGCAGGTAGAAACCTTAGAAGAACTAGTATTTCAAAAGAACAAGACAATGATTAATGTGAGGTGTGCCATCCTCCTGCTTAAAAGAAAAGAATAATATTTACCATATCATTCAGGAAGGTCTTTCAGAATCCGTTCGCTCAGTTCCATTACCTCACATTCAGTAGACCCTATTATCAATTTCAACAATGGCGCAGTTCGCTTACTCAATGTGGCCAGTTTAAATCGTTAAAACTTTTACACTGATTGAAGGCAGAAACCTTAGAAGATCTTATAATAGTATTGTGTCGTCCTTCCCCTACTCATAAGAAAGGAATGTAACTCATCTTTTAATCCACGCAAATGTATAGAATTTGTTCGCGCTGAGACCTTAGCAACAGAAAATTTACAGTTTTTCAAAGTACAAATCTTACATGAACTTATGCCTTAAAAGAACAAATGTGTAATGTGGCACCCCACCTGCCAGAGAGCAATCAAACTTTTCATCCACGCACGTATACAGAATTTGTTCGCTCTGAAACTTTAGTAACACAGAATTTACAATGGAATTTACAATGGAACATGAATTTACATTGGAAGTACAAACCTTAGACGGAATTAGAAGAACAAACGAGTAATTTACTCTTAAACTTGCCAGAAAGCGCAGTAATAAACTTTTTTACCCAAGCAGGTGTTCAGAATTCGTTTACTCAACCCCAAACCGCTCGCATTCAAGCGACTCTAATATCTATTTCAATTAAGGCGCGGTTAGCGTGCTTAGTATCGGCCGCCGGGAATCAGGCGACCCCCCCCCTCCAGTCTCCGAGTGGAGGCCCTGGCCCTGCAGGCGCGTTTCGCGAAGGGGAGCGAGCCCCCAACCCCCCTCCCCTCTTTCGTTCATGACGCACGGCGCGGGGCGGCGCGGCGCGGCGCGTGGGGCCGAGAACGGCATCACCTATCAGGGCCGCGCCCCCGCGGCCTTCACAAAACAAACGGATCGTAACGATCCTCATTACGGAGGGAGGTGACACCTCGGCCCAGGAACAACGCAGATGGGGAGGGCGAGATGGCGAGAAGCACAGAAGACACTCGAGAGGCAGAGAAGGCAGAAACGGAGGAGGAGAGGAAGTAGAGGAAACGAAGAAGGCTGATTTTTTTTGTGATTTTGAGGCGAGAAAAGAGAATCAATCTTATTCTAAAGAATCTTCAGAAGTAGGTTCCCTGATATTCACTCTCACTTCTTCATCACTAAATGTTCTCGTTTTTCTTCATAAGAAGAGAACTACAATATTGAAGATACGTTTTTTTCCTGCATAAAATCTGTTGTTCAGAGACATCGTGAAATAAAATGTAGGTCTCTTCTAATTTGGCGTGAAATAAAGGCAATTTTTAAACAATTATTTTCTGAAAAAACGGCTCTATATTCTTTAAATTCTCTCCTCATATGTATGAAAGGTACGTGAAAAAACTGATGCTATTCTAGTTTTCCGCGAACTATGTTCTTTCAAAAACAGCAAACAAAAAAAATTACGTTGCAAAAGTACAATATTGAAGATAGATTTTTGCCTCAAATGAAATCTGTTCTAAAACAGTAGATCTTTAAAAAAACAAGTTCAATTTTTTTGAAAAATCTAGTAGTTTTTTGCGTAATTTATGCTTTAAGTTAATGCAATTAATAAAAAACATTTTCTCAAAAACAGCTCCAATTTTTTAAATTTCTTTCTACGGATAGAGCAAAGGACATATAAAAATTTGGAGCAGACCTCACTTTCATTGACCTCCCCACAATTTTCAGAAGTTGCAGACGTTCAAAAAATGCGAGAAAGTATGTACTTTTGTATCACCACTAGTTCTTTATCGTTTTCTTCTTCCTAATCTTCTTCTCCTTAATCTCGTTCATCACTATCATCTCCATCATCATCTTCCTGCTTCCTCCTTTCTGCTATATTTTGTTCTTCTTTTGTTCTTTTGATCATTTCTGGTGTTTTTTTATATTGCAAATTTTAGTGTTGACATAACCCAATGACATTTCTGTTGCGATTACTAAACCCCACAATTCGTTCATCTTTCTTTATTTAAAAGACAAAAAAAAAACAATCAAATAACCAGGCCACAGAAGCATTAGCTCCAAGAAGGTCGGCGACCAACCAGAGCGCGACGGTCGGCCGTTGTTGCATTGTTTGTTCTTGTGCGGCCCGGCCGTCGAGCAGCAGCGACGTGTCTCCGCGTCGGCGGGGGGCCACGCCCACTCAGACGGGCGGCCACGTTCGATGGCACGCGCCGCGTCGCGTCGCGTCGCCTGACCTTTCCCCTACGCGCCTCCGCCACGCGCTCTGCGCAACGCGACGTGCGACCTGGTGCTATGACAGCCGTAATGGGCCTCTCGTACACAACAAAGACAATTGCGTGCGTTGCACTCGAGCGCGCAAAGCAGAACAAAACGTGACTAAATTAAAGCGTCTGCATGGTACGAGGAATGTCAATCGACGAACAAGTCGGAAAATTATTGTTAAATGCTTTCGTAATGAAAAGAGTTTCAATTAATGCCGACTCGCACCTTTCTTGTGTTTATTTTCTCTTCTTCTTTATGTTTTTATATTTTTTTATATTATTTTTATTTTTCTACTCTTCTTTTCTTTAACAGTTATAAGGTTTGTTGTTCAAGTATCCACAAAAGAGTTTTATTGAATGTTAGTTTGCTTTGATTTTATCAACACAAAGCATTGACAATATAGCAGAGCTACACCTGCCACTAACACTACAGAAATCGTACAATTTCTTATGAATGATATGCTTTTGCGTATTGTCAAATGCAACTACATCACAAATCAGTCAAATCTTGACACTTCTCGTAAACTTTATTGACTCAAGAACATCAATTACTCGAGAAAATCAATATTTTTAAGTGCCCAACATATCGAATGTCAGTCAAAAAACGTATTATGTGAAACTTCATTTTGTTCAGTTATATTCTTGGTTTGTGGATAAAATCACATACTTTGAAACATGAAAATTAATACCTGTAGTTTTGTATCTCACAAGTATTTTCTTTCCACTTACTGCCGTAACCTGAAATATACACGTATACAAATAAATAAATGATTCTGAGCTGATTTTTAGCTGCTAGTTTCTGCTGATTCAAGGAATAACAAGCATGAGGTATCCCTGGCCTCTCGTCCGCGATTTCCTTCCTCTTTGCTTATCACACAGCACTCGGCGTGTTTTCATTGTCCCCAGCAGGCATCATTTATGAATGGAAAACAAGAGAGCAAAACATTAACAAGAGAGCAAAACAAGAAACAAAACATCAAAGCTGAAAGAAAATTTCAAAACAGAATAAAACACAAGATGAATATGGACACCAGTAAATAATCTTTTGAAAATATTGTTTGAAAAAACATCATAATCCTATATCCATTTCCTAATCTTTTCTCCGAAACATACCAACCTAACGTCAGCTCTTTCTACCTAGAATTTTCTTTCAGTTATTTGGATTTTTGCGGGCATGTTTTGTGGACGTAAAACAAAAACATCGATGCCTACACGAAATTTCTGAAAAAAATACAACATAGGAAGAATGTGGACACTGGTATATAATCTTGGGAAACTCACAATCGGATAAAAAGGGCATAATCCAAAATCCATTTCAAATCTTTTCTTTGAGTCGCACTAATATTAACGTCAGAATTTTTTTTTTACATTTTCTTTCAGTTAGTACTATTAACAGAACAAAAACGCGCATGCAACTAAGCGATTATCCCAAGGACGGCTTCCAAAGAGGACCATATGATACATCGTACGTCTCTGAAAGTGTACAGAAATAAAAATTGTTAAATAAATATGTAATATGATAGTAAATGTTTAAAACGTTATTTTATTTTTTAGCATGCGTTGTTTCAGTTAAGGCGTTTTTGCTTGGATAAATGTTTTATTTACGAATTGCTTATAAATTAAATACAGCCGTTTAAATTACTCAACAAAATTAACACGAAAAAATTAAAATTAAATATGTGTGTTCCTTTGGTTTGTTAGATAGATATTTTTCCGCTAGATATTTTTGGAAGCCGCCGTCGGATCGTGCGCAAACGTTTTGCTAATTTTCGGAGTAACTAGTGAATGAATTCCTTTCCCCTTTGCCCGCCTACTCCTTTCATCGACCCCACCGCAGGGTCGTCTGCCTTCCTGTCTCCCCGGGCGCCCGCGCAGTCATTATGCGAGCGTGCGCTATCGATGTCGCGGCCATTCAAATGCGTTTTGGGCAGCGCCCGCCGCGCCGCGCCGCCGGCCGCCTTCGTTCCGAACGAACCGATAGCATCGCCCGCGCCGCGCGGCCTGTAATCAGCCGACCCCGCGCCGCCGTATTGCCGCCCCTCCCACCCCGCCTCACACCGCCCCCAACCCCCTCGGCCCCGCTGCACGCGCCTCGCGCCGCGCCTCGTTCTGTTCCACCCCATCCCGCCCCGTTCCGTTCCGTCCCGCCCGCAACCACACTTCCCCTCCCCTTTACCGCCACGCCGCGCCCCGACACGCCCCGCCCGTCCCGCCAAACCAGGCCCAGTCCCGCCCCGCCCCGCCACCCACGCCCCGCCCCGTCCCGTCCCGTCCCGTCCCTCCCCGCCCCGTCTCGCCATTTCCCTTCACTCCCCGCCCCGCCACGCCCCGCCACGGCCACGCCACGCCCCGCCACGCCACGCCACGCCACGCCACGCCCTGCCACGCCACGCCACCCCTCGCCTCGCCACGCCACGCCACGCCACGCCCCGTCACGCCACACCACGGCAACACACATATCACCATGTCACGTCAAGCCACACCACGTCATTCCATAACACTCCACGGCATGCCAAGACACGTCACATCACGACACATGTCACGTCTCTCCCTTCTCCGTTCAACCCTTCCGCATCTCGTCCCGCTTTGACCTTCCCATTCGCTCTCCTCTCTTCGACCAGTCCCTCTCGCCCTGCATTTCGCCGCCCAGTCTCTCCACGCCATGCCATATCAGTCTTCGTTCCGATGCACCCCGTCCTGCCCTGATCCATACCGTTCTGATAGTCCCTCATTCTGCCCATCCCCACCACTCATCTGGGTGGCGCGCTCATCTGGGCCGCCCTGCACCCTCAGAGACCGACATAACTACGTCGCACCCATCGTCTCGTAGCTACCGCCAGCAAAGTAGTCATAACCTCTGCTATCGCCCCTACGTTTACGGTTAATGTCACGTACTGACACCGCAGTAACCACCATACCCCTTGCGCCAAAACACTGACTGAGCAAATCCGCCACTCTAACCACCGCCCCAGAGCTACCACTGTAGGGCAAACAGCAGACTCTGCCGTAGCTGTCACTATTGCTACTACAATAGCAACCACACTGTCATAGTCATAACTACCGCTACCGTGTCAGCTGTATTTACCATCACCGCCATTTTACTGCCACCGCTACAGCGTCTGCTACCGCAACATCACAATATTTCCATCGGACATATCCAAGTCGCCAGCATCACTTCCACTTCTTCTCGCTCGCTGTCTCTCAATTGTTACTTAGATACTGTTCCAACAACCACCTGTAATTCCTTCCAGGAAACTACAGAAATTATTCATCAGAGGACTCGCCTCTATAATTTTTATCCTGCCAGTGGCAACACCAAATGCAGCTTCTGAGCTGATGTGGAAACGGCGCCATCGATGGGATGCGAACCTACAACCACCGGACGGCCTAGCCTCAACTGAAAAGCATCTTTAGTAAAACAATATTCGATTTTTAAGCCTACGGCTAACCTCAAAGAAGCGACAGTATTCACAGTTTCTTTAGCCAAAGTCGATTCTCTCACCACCTTCAACTTTACCAGTCTCCTCCGTCTCCCCGTCACAACCTCCGTTTCCACCCCTACCACCTTCCATCAAGGTGGAGAAGGGTGGAAGGACAAAAAAGAAAATTGATTACCAGATTATAATGAGAAGTAGCACGAAACGACCCTCCATCAGCGTGGTGTTAGTGGGGTGTAATTTTATAATTTCGTCGTTACTCTGACGTGTTCGAGCCATTGTGACGTGTGAAACAGGAAGTGCTAGAGGAAGTCCGGACACCATGTTGTCATTAAGGATCAAGATTCTCTTGACTGCCAACACGCACAATGACGAATAAAACAAGAAAATAATGCACTGCATCCATTCAAAAACAATGTATTTACCAATTATAATACTGTGGCAAATTATTGTTCGCCAATGTAAATATTTTTACCATTTAGCATATCACGTTAAGTACATGTACTTGATGGAAGTTAAATAATAATAATAGTAATAAACTTATTTTTAACAACAACTTATTTTTATTCCCCACACGTCATATACAGTTTTTACTGTTTTTTTGACTAAATAAATAAATAAACAACAATTTTACATACTAATAAATGACTTGCCTAAACATTAAAAATATAAATACAAAAAACAGACGAGTTTAAATATTTTTTCTATAATAAAATAAAAAGACACATTCTGCATATAGCTATCCGCACGTAAATTAATTTTTTTAATATGCATTGCCAAGAAGACTATCTTGTTACCATGAAAAAAGTACTTCACGCATGTAAATATAACAAAGTAAACTGACCTATCTCTTAGTAACACTTCCGCATTCATGTCCCAACAATACTTCCATAATCCGAAATAGCAAACACCTTATAGCAACATAAAATTAGAATTTTTCCAAATATTATTTTATAATTTTTTACACTGTTGAAGAAAAATGTTTATATTTCATAACTAAAGTGGGTGTTTTTTCACGGTCAATATTTTTGTTGTTTTTGTCGAAACCTACGGTCTCGGGAATAATCAATCAGTCGAGGGTTTCTTTTTCTTGTTTTTTTTTATCTGTCTCGATTTAATCTCGACCGGGAAAAGAACACCAACTTTACACACTTAATATGGAAATAACTATTTCTCTAAACACTGCAAATTAATATGGAATTATTACATGAAAATAGAGAGTGCCCTTTACAATGAATAAACCTGATTTATAAATAAACTAATTTATTATCCATCATTTTTATTCAATTATTTTATTTAAATTCAAATTCCAACCATCCTCAACATAAGCTAAGTACTCTTCTTACTTTAGTACTTTGCAAATAACTGTTGTTCTAAAACCACAATTACATCCAAAATATCAGCTTAACCAAAATTATATTTTGCCTTAATAATAAATTACATAACAGTAAATGTGAACTTAAAGTACTAACAATGGTGAAAATATTCCTTTTTAATTCATTGATTTAAATTCAATAACATTACAGAAATTGAAATTTCAATTTATTATTTTCATAAATAGAAAAAACTATTAATCCAACTTTCTAATTATGACCATCATCTCCAAGAGAATCCATGTACTGAATGTGCTCTTGTACCTTACAAGGCACTGTCGTTCTTGAAAACCAATTAAAACACAAACATCGCCTTGACTTAAAAAGACGAAAGCGGATCGCTAGGTCAAAAGAAATAAATTCTGTGAACTCTAACGACGCAATAACATTCCAAATTTAACGCGGAAGCTCTTTACTAAAGGCAGCTTTGAAAAGCAAAACAAAACACTTTCTCAGAACCTTCGTTCAACTTTCAAGAACTTGAATCATCTTAGGCGGCCTAAGAGTTGTCGCCATATGCGCACTCAAGTGATCGCGTAAGCGGATTTGAATCCTCTTTTTCCCTTCAAAGTCATTTTAATAAGCTTATTACTCAGAGGCTAATTGCCCCCCGCGTAGTTATTAAAATTCTGGCATACAATTAGACCAACGCAGCATGTGCATAATCAAGCCAGTTTCTTGCGTCAATTGGTCCTGTTTTGGGGGATGTATCACGGTCACCACGCACAAGTTTTTCCGTAATTTCCGTATTTCCGTAATTGTCAAGTAAGAGAAAAATGTTTTATCTTCTTTATTGTTGTTTAATAAAATATCGTGCTCCATGCTTACTTTCTATTATACAGAAATTATGGAGAATGCGCAGCTTTATTAGTAAATGAAGCAGAAATCTGCTCAGAAAGAACGCTGAACTGAGCCAATGAAAAAGAAAACTTATGCAATGGTTTAAATATAACACATCTTAATGGCAAAATAAATTCGAGAGACGCTTTACTTTGATTTACTTTATTACAATTTAATTAAGTTTAAAGGTACTAAACTATCCCTAGAAATTGCATATGGCTATTATATATTTCGGCTAGTCTTTGTGTAGATATTTCATTTGAGTGTGAAATAAATTCAAAAGAATTGTTATATTATGTATTTCCAATATGAATCGCTAACAGCAGAAAGGCTATTAGTCCAGTTTTACATTTTTTTATTAGCGGGGAAGGTAGAGAGTAGGTCAATGCATTGTGCACTCCAGAAAGAAAACTTAGCCACTTGACAGCATAGATCGGTGCCTTCAAATGAAAAAATAAATCGTAAAGAGAAAATTTTCTAAAAAACAGCTTACATAAAGTTTTTTGTTTCTTCTGCAAAATTAGTAAATTGAATTTCTGGAGTTAGCGATTCATGTGTAATAGTGATTTTCTCTTGAATGGCACCTAACAATTGACACGTGAAGCAGCGTGAGAGAATCAAATGGCAGCAACAAAGAAATTATTTTGCTGCTTAAAACTCACATATAGCTCTCCTGTAGCTAATTCTGTAACGGTAAATTTTAGGTCTTGTGGAGCTGAAACAAAATGTTAAGATGATGTTTGTTTTCTTAACTTCACAACAACCACATGACATTTCGAGTGCTCGGTGTTATCCGTTTCACGTGATTCTGATAACACAAATATTCCTACACACTGAAGGTGCATCACACTCACAGTTGAAAGTGTTGCTATATTTGTGTCTTGTGTAACCCCTTATCACTTAATAAGGTGTCACACACAGCATCCGAAATATGTGAAAAACTTGTTATGAAGTGAAGTAAACAAACGTTCCTGCATGGGTGCATCTCTGTTTGTGACTTCAATATCAGTATTTAAGTAAACTCGTATTTCCTTCACGTACACACCACACGCAAGAACAAGTTCAATTGTTCTTTTGAACTGTTAAGATTTTTGCAATTCCTCTGTACACCTTTCTTCGTTAAGAAAGTGATGGCTGTACAATGTCGCAAATTGGTGACATGTAAAAAAAACGCAACTTTAAATAACGGCTCTGAGCAAACTTCTATGAACCTTCAACGCTCTTCATTCGCTACTCCGTGGTGTTGTGGTGATAGAGCTCCATCCTATCACGCGGCCGTTAGTATTGTGAAAAGAGCGTAAGGAAATTCGTGGCTGAAGATTTTTAGCTGTACAAAGGCTTTTAGCGGGGTAAAGGGTGCCATCTGTAAAAACACCGCAGACAGATCATTTCTTCAAAGTTATATTAACTTCTTGACCAACGACCATTTTTAAAACTATCAATCCGAAAGCTTTTTATACTACGGGTAGTCATTCCGTACGAAACGTCAGGAGACATATTTTTTTATTTGGACTGGGAAGGAAGCTAAAATTCATTTTTATTTTAACATGAAACAGTAATACCATGCCTCTGTCTCTCATGGCAGGTGGCCATACAGATGGTCCGTTTAGAGAACGACCCATTATTAATCTGCCGTTCATCAACAAACTGCAATTAGAGGGTCACACACAGACAGCAAGCTGGCACATGACAAACGGGCACTTGCCCGAAGCTCCTACACAAAAAGGGCACACTTGTCTTCTCATCCTCTCCCCTTCCCCACCTCATCCTTCTCATCCCTCTCTCCCTTCAGACACACCTCCCTCTTTGCGCCCCAGAGGCGGGGGCGGAGAATAGAAGTAATACGAATGATATTTGGACGCAAATTGCACGTTATACCAAAGGTGATAAAAAACGTGATACGACTTCAATTAGCAGGGTAAAAAATGTGAGAAACGCAGAGATTGGAAACTGGGTGGTTGAAATGAATGCTTCCGTTCGACGCACCCCCATTGCCATGCATCCTACCACTGCATAGCATCCGACATCCTGGCATTCCCGTTACCTTTCAGTGGTCCATGCATCACCGGGCGGTCGCAATTAAAATACTTGCGTAAAAGACGATTAAATATCGTTTTGAGTTTCCGGTTTTAAATGTATCGAGGTGGATGGGGGTGGAATGCTGCCATTCGTCGCTATCTTCCATATGTGGGCTTACTTCCGGCGCTTTTAACCATTCACGTGACATCAGATTTGTGAGGCGTTTGATTTATGTCAAAAACTTACAGCAATAAACCAGAATGAGGCTGGGTGAAAGGAAAAATCACTTCCATTTTTCCTGCAATGGTATCGAGTTGATTGAAATGATTAATGCTCGAACACAAAGCTACTATGAAGGCTACCACCCAAAAAACATTCTACCATAGTTTTCAGAATGAAAGTCTGCTGCTTCTTTCCAAATGCAGCTGAGTCAATGGATATACCACAAACTGTTTCATATTCATTCGTAAAATTATTAATCTTCCAAAATCACCTATATTTTCCAAAAGTGCATGTAGAAACAAATTTCAAATTATATACTAATTAAAACAATCATAAATATGGCAAAATGTTGATCTGAAATGTAGATAATTGCCGAATGAAATCGTATGTCCAAGGAGTCATTTGAATAGGTTATTGTCATCTCACAGTCATAAAAAAATTATTTACAAATTAATATGTGCAATAAAAATACTTGTGCCGTGAAAAATGAGTTGGCGATCCTGTTGCAAACACTACAATAACTGGAACACTATAATAACGTGAAGATGTATTGAACTAGGTTCCCCCTTTTCCTTTAAATTCTTGAAGGGAATGAACAATTCGTGAAGAATGAAGGACATTGTGATAAAGAAGTCCATTTATTTAAAAAATGCAGAACCCAATACGATTAAGTTGAAAATGACTTGCTGATAAAACAATTTTTGATGAAATCAAACAGTGAATTGCACATCTCATTCCAATTTGTACCATTTATTTCGTTTAATGTTCAGGAGAACGTGATAAAATTTTGAGAGTAACCAAGATTTAATAGTTTGAATTTTCAAATTATCTACTATCCTTTATCGAAACCCTGCAAACCGATGCAACATGTAGGTCGGCGCCGAATCTCAGCGCCTTCATGTCAGCGGTGAAGTAACCCCGCCACTTTCTGGGATATAACATGCACTAACACTTACGGATCTTAAGAGATAAGTAGTAACGGAATTAATACTCTCTGAATCACTCGTCTGTAGAGAACAAACTGCAGGGGACGACTTTTTTACTCAAAGAAATCATTGAGTACAACATTTGCATACTTCATTCAAAGGAAGTCAGGATCCTGAATAGTTACTAACAAGTTTGACTATTTTAATCTGCATAATCAATATATCACACTCATTGACAGAATGTACGGGCAAAGCTATAAAAGCGGTAAATGGTAACTTTTGCGCATTTGACAAATAAGTTTCCTGTAATCCTCTTTATGACGTCTGATCTGGTAAAACTCCATAATTATGCTTATTGAGAAACTAAAAGCAAATAATATGGATCATTATTCGCTGTAGACCCTGTCCTGTCCTAAACTTGAAAAAAAAATCAGGAATGTAACAAAACTAGTTGAGCTACAACAAAACATACAGGAGGACAGGTCATTATTTACCACTTTATTTGCAACGGTTAGGTTTAATTATAATGTCGCAACTCATATTTGTAACCTACTAATCTTTCAGTCACGCCTTAAAAAATTCTTCTCGAAAGAAGTGCGGGAAACTCACGAAATGTCTTGCCATCACACACTTCATAAACAGAACTTACAAAGCATGAGCACATGAAATTCACTAGCTCAACATCCTGCATTGCGTCCGTAGATTCAGTTAATTTCATCGGAAAGGCGAGGAGAGGCATATAAATAATTGAAGGGCTTTAATGAGCGCAGTTACATATCGATTCCCATTTACCAGTAGTTTACACGAACGTTAACGACCAAAACATACGATACTTCTGACGAAAGGAAAGAAAAATGCAGCTTATTACAATACGATAGTAGCTATTTAGACCACTTTAACGAACTGATAAAAGCGAATAACGCAGGTAATACTTTGTACATAAGCAGTATTTACTAGGTCTAAAAAAATATATCGCTTACAAAGCTAAGGTAAGGTTTTTTCAGTAAATGCAAGGTCGCTTTTACATCTAAAGAACAAAGATAATTCATGATTTAAATTTATGTCGTTGCTTTTAAGGTACTTCCTCAAAAATAATAGCATACTAACTCTCAAACTTACCATTCCAAATGAAATTAAATAGAGACATGAAATTAACTGAGAGATATCTGGTAACCTTACTAAATAAGAGTAAGTATCTAATAAATCTAGAACATTATGAACACCCAGGAAAAATTAAATGATTTTTGCGGACATTCCCAAGACGCATTTTAACTGCTGGCGGATTAGCAAATCCGGGAATCGTCCCAGGGAATCGACCGTTGGGTAACATTATTGACAGCATCTACTCTTATGAACAAAAATAAATCCTCATCTCTTTGAACAGGCGCTTGCCACTACCGTTCCTGCACGCGGAGAGCACCATCAAAGGGGATCAACGACAGACCGCTGAACAAATTGCAAAATAATTAAAGGAAAATCGTATATGTTTAAGAACAAAATGATCAATGTATTTAACAACATTTTGTAATTATTTTCTTCAAATTTTTATTAAAACGTTTTAAGTATTTGAGTTATGGCAATGCCATTAAAGTTTTAACGTTTTCTGTACTTAAGTCCCTTTCCGCGGTGGCACAGAGAAGAGAATGGGACAAAGATGAGGAAGGGAGACGGCGCGGCGTCTATGGCTCTTTTGTTACGGTACTTCTCCAGAATTCGCCTGTAATTGATCAGAAAAAACACCAAAACTAGTGATCTGAAAACTAGTGATAGTGGAAACTACAGAAGCTGGCTCCTAGAAGTCTCCTCCAAACAGCGGATGAATACGACCTAGCTACGCAATTAACGTCAGAACTCCGCGACTGTCAGGACTCAAACCCTAGGAGAAACTGGTCAGAGACGATGCAGCAACTCTTCATGTTATCACTGAATTATCTCAGCCGGTACACATCTCCAAGATAAGAGCATCTACGAACATGTGTAATTGAATAGTATACGAATAATGGAATATAATATAATAAAGTAGAAGTCGATGGGTTTTGTGCCATTCTTACACACTGAGTAATGTTTACAGGCATTCGGGTTTTCCGAGCCAAGAACAACGGATCGGGCACAACTGGCCATCTGTGGGGCGCCTTCGGGTTGGGTTAACAAGAGGGCAGCAAACACGCGCGCGCGTACGGGCTCCATAAACCTTCCAAGCAGCGTCTGCGATGAACACAACGGCAGTTAGCGGCAGCTGAAGTGAAAGGCTTGAAAGCGGCCGGCAGCAGGTATGCGGCTGGGTCCCCCCAGATGCGGACCCTTTTGCCTCCACAGAACGGAGCGGATACATTTCTGTGCTGTACGTACTTACGAAGCACACCGTGAACGCATGTGAACGATTAATGCCTGGAGATGACTTTCTATGAAAAGAAAGACGGTCCAACGTCTCGACGGCGCGTCAGAAACGATAGTCAAAGGGACTGAAAAGGACTGAAGGTCTGAAGTCTCCTACGATATCGAATTAAAACGACAAGTGAGATATAACACAAACTATTCTTCTCAATAATTTGTATAGCAAATTGTAGAATGACTATTTTTCAAAGTAACTGACTTTCTAATTTTGAATTAAATGTATTTCATTTTTAATCTATACTAATATATAAAGACAGACGTGCCTTGACTTACACCGCAATAATCTTACTTTGACCTTAATCTCCCGAGTGACAGAGCATGTGAGGTCAATCTTATAAGCCATCATGAAAGTACATTTTGCTGTTAATACAATTGACTTACACGGTAAGCGGTCAATATAGTATACTTTTTAAGATAATACCTATTAAAACGACGAAAGATGGGTTCCATATTTAGTAATTTAATTTCAATATTTTCGCTTTTGTATGCTTCTTAGCGATAGTGAATACAAAAATACATGTTCCTTCAGGATACAAATGTTTAATTCACTCCAGAAGAATCTTTAGCCCTCAAGTTCAGTTGCGGAGAGAACTAATTGTCTCGAATAATTACTATCCGTGCAGTGCTGTTTCTTGTTTTGTAACTGCGATAACTGTAACTTGTGTGCAATTTGTACACATTACAACTTGTACGTGTGTAACTTGTACAATTTATAATTCAATTATGATATATTTTCACTATATTTTAATTCAATAAATGTAAGTCAAAATTGCACAATAAGTTGGAGTATTTATGATTTTTACGAGCACTTTTATTTATAAACGTTTAAAATATAATTATTTTCTACTGTCGTTGTTCGAGACAAAGTATCTTTAAAAAATAATTTACTTTTGAAACAAAAATGGAATAAAAATTCTAACTGCATTTACTTGAAAACTTCGAAAAGGGTTACTTTAAATTTCGGAGAATTGAATAACATTTGCATTTCTCCCTGAGGAAGGTTGAAGATGAAATGTTTGCAACTGTGCCTAGAACGCAGCTTCTCGCGGATATCCAAGTTTACAGAGATTTTATAAAATTTACCTTTTATAAAACAATTTTACAGAAAATATCATCGTCTGTAACAGTCATCATAATGAAATAGTGCTCACTCCCTCTTCGTAGCAGGCACGTTTTCTTCAAACTCTCTAATTACTGTAGTTACGCGTCATAGGAGGCTTACATCACGCCCGACGCGACTTACTGCGCGTGACACAGACGTAACCAAGTAGTGACTTCTTTCGACTAAACGACGACGATTCCAAAGTACCAGCGCGCGGGCGCCGTGGTGCGTCGCAGTGTTAAACAGACGCTTTCCGATGCAGAAATTGATAAAATTTCTCAGACGCTTTTCCGCTCCGGTCCCGCCCGGCTCGGCGAGAAGTTAAACGAGCAGACGCCCAGCGTAATCGAGATGCGGGCGGAAGGCCGCTCGGCCGAGGAGACCGGAAGCCACACGGCATCGCGCTGCCGGTTGTTATTTCACGGCAGGGGTTGCCAAAGTGAGGCCCAAATCCTACCCTACGACTCTTTCTCTACCGCCCGCCGGCTTACAATTGAAACACCTATGTTGCAAAACCAGAAATATTACAAAGGAAAATTAATTTCTATATCAAATATCGTCTCTACAATGCTGACTTTTGGCCTGAGCTTATGTCTGTCTCATATGAATTTGTAAAACTAAAAAATAAGTTCATAAATAATGCATTTTAATTGGGTTGCGGTCATCTAAATTATAAAATAAGTTCTAGGCTTTGAAACTATGCGACACAATTGATTTTACATTTCCAAATTGCTTGAAATTTCAATTTCAAACTACGCTGTATCTGCTGAAATCATAATGGCGGAGATCTGCATTCTCGTGGTCCTCTGAGGACTCTGATGTGGTATGAAATTACTGATTCCCCGAAGTTACTCATTCTTACGGTCTTTGTGACCTCTGGTGTGTTATCTTGCGGTCAGTATTCCATTCCATCAGCATTTACAGTACCATGTGAATTGTTATTCTCGTGGTACTATTTATAAGAATACGAAATAATAACTTCAGAATCGAGCATTATTCTCTTAAAACCAATGCATATTAATTTTCAAGCAACTGGTTCAAATATGATCACTTGCTAGGGTAATCGAACATATGGTTGTCAGTACACCTATTTAGTAGTAATAGTAATAGTAGTATTATCGAGGTTCTTGACAGCTGACGCCGCTTCTCGCATCCTGGTTGCCACATCCTTCGATCTTCCCAATCTTTCTCTTGAAGATATCGTACCTTTTTTTTGCCTTTTTCTATCTCCTTTCCCATGCTTTTCTTGCCTCTATGTCTTGCCTTAATATTCATACCTATTTATGAATATAAAAATATATTATAAAGCATAAAATACGCCTCTCATTACAACAATGTATTAACAAAATAACACAGTTGAAAATATTTTGAGGGTAGGAAATATACTCACAACTTTGAAGGATAGTTTGATGAAAAACGTTACATACCCAAAAACTGGAACTCTATCTTCCAACAACTGAATTTCAAACGAGTATAATCTGTTTCTTTTATTTATATGAATATTTTTTGGACTTTTGATTGTTACCGTACATTTTGTTGAAAAAATGTTAAAAATCGTGTTTTGCTTCTTATGCAGCATCTATGTATACAAAGGTATTCTAGAGCTAGGCCCTGGGCCAGTAGAAATTGAAATATTTAACGTTGGGGCCTTCACAAACCCGTTTGCTGACCCCTGTTCGCTCAGTTGTGGCGGGAGGAGCGGGGGGGGGCAGCGAGCGGATGGCGGGTGGCTACTCCCGCGTGCAGGAAAGGCGGGGAGCGAAAATTTTTAATGAGTTTTAAACTTTTCTAACTTATTAAGCCGGTTATTCAGGATTCAGGTCACTCATTTCTGCAGGGTGTTGGGCTCTCCAGCGAGCATCGAGATGGTCGACGCGCGATGTTGATTGAATTTCTACTGAGGTGTTTCCGTGTTGAATTGTACGTGAAGCAGGAACTTTCAAAGAGATTATGAGAGCAAAATGTAAATTTCAAAGACATACTGTTAAAAGAATGAATGAAGATTAAGTTTCGGTTAAAAGGATTATTAATAAAAAATATTCAATTAAATGCGAAGGAATGCTTACAAATATTGGTATTCTATTATATAGTTAGTAAATCAATGGCATGAGTCTGTTCCGGTTCCATTCCTCTCTAATCCAAATTAAGTAACTAGAGTGAGACGTGTAAAATTAACAGCGTGTTTGTGTATTATATTAAGATGGAAATTATTTCAAATTAGGTCAAATTAAAAATTTAATTAGTTGCCCTTTAGATGCTTTTATAAGATGGAATCATGAACGTTTGATAGCAGTCATTTGAGGGAATAAAACACGGAATGTGTGTGTTGCACAACACAATTATTAACAAATTTGGGGAAATAAAAAATAGGAATTTGGACGTTTGTAAGTGTGGTGGAAAGGTAGCAAGATGTAGTTATATGTCTTTCTTTCTTGAATAGCATGATGATGATGTAAATGACATACAAAGACCTAATAAAAATACGTAAAAATTCAATTCCTCTCTGTCTTTCGTAGTCATGTGGCAGACAAATGACACACAAATATAACCTAGCAAGTAAAATAAATTATTTCAATTTTAAATCTAGATGAAAGACATTTGCAAAATATGTATAATAAACTCATTTAATACAATTTTAAATCTGTTTTGGAGAAAAACTCCATTTCTAATAAAAAGTATTTGTACCAAAGAATGAAATGACAGCGAAAGGAAGATATGAGAAGGCCAACAACCAACCACCCTGGAAATAAACTGTCACGCTGCCATTCACTATTGACAACATTTCCTCACAACCTTCCTTCCAATTACAAAATCGAGGGGAAAAATACAAACACTTTTCCATGCAAAGACATCCGTTCCCAAATATCCACAGCAATTTACAAAATTAGCTTTAACCCGAAAAAAGTATACCTTCTAAATGAGATGTATCATTTTCACGTATCAATCTATATCATTGGCAAAATATCATTAGCAAAATTGGGAAACCTGTGATCTCTTCGTGACCTCACAATCGATTAAGGAAGTGAATAAATTAAATTAGTCTTGCTGAAAATTTGCTTACAAATAAAGAAATACGTTTTTTTAATGAGAAAACTCCTCAGGCGCTATTAGAATTGTATAGTGGAAATATTAACTATTTTAAATAATTATAGGATTGTTATTCATTGATGATTAATTCGTCCACACTTAGAAATTTGAAGAAATGAACTAGTTTGTGACTCCATATGATTAAAACTAATTAGGAATCATGTAAATTTAATTCACAAAACATTTGTCTTGTTATTAAATAATTTGATTATTAATTAGAAATGATAAAAGTAAAATTCTAATAATGTTGAATATCATTTTAAATCAGCAGAATTAGTGTTTTAGATTTCTACCACTAGCAACCCGCTTCAAGAGAAACACACTTGGTACCTGTATAAAAATGAAGAACATCTTCATGGAAGTACATCACAATAGAAAAAGAGTATGAGTACTAAATGCTCCAAAACTAAATATTCTAGAAATTTAAAAAGTTACCAACTTCTTTACAACGTTCTTAAAGAACAATTACGGACGGATCAACGGGGTAATGGGAAGAATCACTAATGATCAGTGGGGCAATAGGCTCAACTCATGCTAGTTGTTGGTTGACGCAAGTGACAAATAATAATCCAAAATAAATTACTAATAAAATAATAATAATAAAATTGTTTAAAATGTTATGTATAAAATGTCTGTTCAAATTGTATTAACGAAGGACTCTAAAAGAAATAGGAAATGTTCATAACTAAAATTGATAGAACTGAAATTCAAGGCCCTCTCGGGAATAGTCTAAATATATTTTTTGTGTTTTTCTTAAGTGCATCACCAAATATTGAATATTATTTGGGTTTATGCCAGGAATTTAATTCCTAGTTTTCGATTTAACTGTAAGAGTTCATGCAATTTATATAATTTTGTTTGTAAAAATATTACTTTTCAATGTTAAAATTTAAAAAGTGATTATCGATTGAACTAGAGAGTGATCTTCATAATTTGTTAAACAAGAATGGTGTGTGAAGAGAAGGTAAAAATAGTAACTGAATATTCAAAATTTTTGTTTTAATATTCATTTCTGACAACCACATTATAAATGGAAAACATTATGCTACAAAATGTTTACGTTGAACACCTGATATCTCTTACTGTTAAATTATTTAAAGGATCAATCAAAACACATGAAAGGAGGGTCACAGCAAATGCGTATTACTAATATCTCGTAGAAGCTCTTCTGAATTTCAGCAATGACAAGTCACATCGCGTGATGAGTAAACCGGCAGATGTTTCCCACCACTTATGAGTCATTCTATTTCTCATTAAGAAAAATGCTATGTATCAAACACAACACGTTTCGAGAAATGACGCGAAGGTCGGATAATTAATAGAGGGGCGTGCCGGGAAGGCCACATTTCTCTCTATTTCATTGAACCCCTGCTCCATCCAGACAGAAAAAGGCACATTTCTCGAATTAGTTAATGGATACAAAAGATGAATATTTTCCCCCTAAACGGTGTGACA
Source organism: Acheta domesticus (assembly GCA_031308135.1). Taxonomy (NCBI): domain Eukaryota; kingdom Metazoa; phylum Arthropoda; class Insecta; order Orthoptera; family Gryllidae; genus Acheta; species Acheta domesticus. The sequence continues at coordinate 33,798,524 of JAHLJT010003656.1, forward strand.
CACGGATCAATATGGAAGAGCGGCTTGCACTAACAGCACGTGCACTAAAAACGTCAGAAAGGAAATCCCGATTCACCCCCTCTTCTCCTAGTTGGACAAACAAATATCTTCCAAACGACTGAGGGGATGATGATGCATCTCAGTTCACAACCGCAAACAACGCATTTCAAGCGAACCCTCCCAATATCACCCGTCCAAACATTTACCCCCAACCGAAATTAACCCTCTTGGATAACAATGCTCCCCTTTCGTCCCCCCCTGGAAATTTTCTCTCGGCAGTTTCTGTTCATGAAGCCCTTGCATCCCCTGAGGTGATGTTTTGCGGTGAAGAGCAAACAATATTGACAACTCGTCGATTATTGAACAGGCACGTCAGATAATCTAGATCTATGTTTAAGAGAAATCAAAGAATGTTCAAGGATATTTCTGTTACTTTGTCAAATCATGATTTGGGCGTACCGCTATATGATTTTGAAGAGTAATGTTGGTGCCGAATATTAATTTTTTTATGAATTGACCAATAATCATTGTGACCTAGGAATTTCAATTGAATAAATTTTGAATATCTAACAACTTCAACAATTTTTTTCAACTTAGTGACAAATTTTCAATACAAACGGTCGATGAAAAAATAATTTTCTAATTCTTTAAATTTATATAGTTTTATTTCAATTATTTAATTGCTACTACTGAAATTTTTAGTGAATTATTAATATAATCAATAAAATTTAAATAGTTACCACCATAAAAAATTCAATTAAAAACACATTTTTCTTCAGTACACTACCCTAGTGAAAAGAAACCTGTCTTAAGAAGAAAGTTGTGGTAACGAGTAAACTCTCTCATTCAGAGTAGTTGTTAATCTGATTAAATTTGATATATCCCGAAAGACGTCTTGAAAACCTTTAAAAAATAAGTCAGCAAATTCTTCAAAGAACGAAACGACTCTCGTACCTTTAGTGTATTTGAAGATACTGCTGTTCCAAACAGATCAATTATTTTCAAAATCGACTTACATGAATAGGTCTAAGACAAATAAATACGTCTCTAAATACAAAAGGAATACAATTTCATTAATTTAGTTAAGTACACTCTTCATTTCACTTTTTAGGAATGAAAATTTATATTTACATGCTTTCGCGTTTGAGTAAAAGTGTTACAGTACACACAACCCAGGTAAATAATGAATGCTGGTAAAATAGAACGTAAAAAAGTAATGAAATTAACGTGGAAAACCGAGACAAACATGAACGGGCAGGTGAGTAATGAACCCCCAGGCTGACGCCGCCAATGGTGACGTCATGGCCAGCATTAAACGCCTTGGGGGTCGCCCACACAAAATGACACAGGAGAGTGAGAAGTTGTCTGACAAACTTAAAATTTAAATTCATGATTAAAATATCTTTTATTACATTAGATCAATATTTTAAAGTATTATTCATTAAATTCAATATACATTTTAGCTTGATTAATTAGTTTATTGATTAGTAATTCCGGGCGCGTGAACTTCTAAGGTCCCATAAATATAGTAAATGTTTCTATCGCGAGAGGTGAAGGTGATCTTCCCTCAGCTAGAGGGGATTTTCCTCATCCAGGTGTCTCCCACCAGAGGGACATCGCACCCACCGGGACAAGCTTCAGGCTCCCGACAAGTGTGGTAGTGTAGTGCATGAAAGTGTAAGTATGTGTATGTAAGGGCTGAGGATAAGTCAAGGAAGAGAAAGGAAAGAGCGCGCGGTCGGTGTCCCGTTTGTTTCGGTACTGCTTCGGCATTCACCTGGTGTTGATTGGCGAACCACGGAAAACTACCGATCAGAGCAGCCGATCGCTAGTTTTCTCCTCCAGACAGCGACTGAATTCGTCCTAGCTATCTGACTAGTGTCCTGCCATCGTCGGGACTCGAACCCTAAGTCCTCCCGGTCTGAGGCACTGCATTGGCATCACGTAATGCCCTAAACCACCTTTTCAGGTACGCTTCTTCAGGTAACAATAATTAACATGTTAGTCTATACTGTACGAAGGAGGAGAATGAGGCAGATCGAAACGAGGGGGGGGGGTGAGCACCTGCCGGAGGTGGTTCAGGGCGTCAGCTGATGTCACTGCAAGGCCGCTGACCCGGAGGTCCTAGGTGAGGCGAGATGCGGTGCAGCAAAGGTTGAGCGCAGTGGAGCGGGGCGGGGCGGGATTGAGGCGGGAATGGAACATGATCCCAAACGACGGTGGCAAAACAAGCGCGGAGGGATGACAGAGCGGACAAGAGAGAGCATAGAAAGAGCGCCGTTGAGGCGGCCGAGCAATCGAGAGCGCAGGCAGGAGGGTACGTACGTTAGAAAAGAGGCCTGACAAGCGAGAGCAAGGACTGGCAGACGAGATGCGGTAGAGCGGGCAGACGACTGGCGGTAGAGCGGGCAAGAGAATGTGTTTGCGGTATGGTGGGCGAGAACGGGCGGGCAGGTGAGAGAGTGCTGGAGGGCGATTGCGCGGGCAGACGAGAGCGGGGGAGCGCGAGAGAGGGGGAAGGCGAGAGTGCGTAGGGCCAGAGCGCGGGAGGGCGAGAGCGCGGGGAGCGAGAGACGTGGGAACGAGGGCGCGGAAAGGCGAAGGAGGGGAAGGCGAGAAAGTGAGTAATGAGTGAGCGGAAAAGCGAAGAAGGGTAATGAAAGGGGTGGCATGAGAGGGGAGTCAGAGGGGAGGGCGCGTCAGGCAAGAGCGCGGGAGTGTGGGAAGTGAGAGTTCGGGAAGGCGCGAGATGGGGTGGGCAAGAGGGCAGGAGAGAGAGAGGGCTGGGAGACTTGGGGCTGGGAGGGCGAGGGAGAAGGAAATTAAGAGCATGGGAGAGCGCGAGTGCGAGAGAGTAAGAGTGTGGAGAACGATAATGACGGAGAGCAAGAGTACGAGAGAGTGAAATTGCTGAAGAGTGAGATTGCGCAAGAGTGAAAATGCGAGAGAGTGGAAATGCGAAAGTGAGAATACAAAAGAGTGAGACTGCGGGAGAGCGAGAGTGCGGGAGAGCGAGAGAGCGGGAGAGCGAGAGTGCGGGAGAGCGAGAGTGCGGGAGAGCGAGAGTGCGGGAGAGCGTGAGTGCGGGAGAGCGAGAGGGAGAGCGTGAGTGCGGGAGAGCGAGAGGGAGAGCGTGAGTGCGGGAGAGCGTGAGTGCGGGAGAGCGAGAGTGCGGGAGAGCGAGAGGGAGAGCGAGAGTGCGGGAGAGCGGGTGTGCGGCGGGCGAGAGTATTGGAAGTGAGAATGCGTCAGCTCGAGAGCAGGGTTGGGCAAGATGGGTGGGCTGGCAGCGCCTGGGGCGAGGAGCCGGGAACTGCGCGCGTGAACCGGCGGCCGGGAGGAGCGGGGCCACGGGGCGGGCGCCGTGCGTCCGCAAACAGCGGGGCAGGGCGCCGGAGAATGGGCGGGGGGAAAGTTCCGGGGCTGCTCCATTAATCACTCGCCTCCAAACGTCGTTGGCGATGGCCCGCGCCGCTTCCGCCCCCTCCCTCTCTTTGCTCACCGCCGCCGGCCGCAACACTGCCTTCGGGCCCTGCTGCACACAAGTGCAGCATCCGCGTCTTCCCTCCCCGGCCCCGAACTTGCCTTCCTAGCCCGCTACGCCCCCGGCGAGCCTCGGCGCCTCCTATAACAATGCCCGCCCCCCTCCTCGCGCTCCGCAATACAATGGAACGCCGGTAATTCGAACGCCGGAGACTCAAAATTCTGGATATTCCTAACATAAATTTCAAAAAATTTAACACAAATACATTTTTTAAAAGTACTAACAAAACAGTCATTTAAAAACAAATATTATTTTTATCATACAATCTTAAGAAAAACTATCACTTAATTTCTCTTTAATAATGCATACGGACATCAGTACTTAATACGATTAGATGCGTAAGTAGCACTCTAAATCGATATTGATTTGTTTATGGCCATTGTACTGAATTTACCGGATAATCCCAATTTTATAGAATCCGAATAGAGCTCACTCCCTGTCAGATAGGGGTTTTAGGGGTGGCATGACAGAAGGACGACTATCCAACGGGTTTAGGAATCATAGAGGGGTGCGGACGAGCGATCGGCAAGGGAAGGCAGCGAGTGACGAACTGAAGTGAACGACGTGCCTTTCTTCAAGTATCTTGCACCTCCACCCCAATACATCATTCAATTGTATTATTTTATTACCTTTTTTCTACAGTTATCTAGTTCCTGGTATCAACCTGGCATTATTACAAGTTTTACTGTATGATATCCAATATCGGCATGGTGTCGGAAAATCCATTTGTCGCTTCCGACAGCGTTACTTTTTACTTTCTGCCATGCTCCTTACATAGTAAAGGAAACGGTATGACGGTATGTAACGGTATGACAAAAATTGATAGAAAAACTCATGTTGTGGGGCTCTAGAATCGAAGAAATGGATAAATCTTGTTCGTATATGTAGTAAATTACTTCTCCTAACACGTGTAATCCGAATCAGTTTTGTGAGTTCTTGACACTGAAAAATCGACTGGAGACAAATAGACTTTCTATCCATTTGTGTCTCTGTCTCTCAGTCGGTCAACGCTACTGCATAAATCGTTCTGATGATTTTCTCCAAAATCGATATTACCCGATCAAACTGAACGAACTCTAGACCCTGTATGTTTGAAACGGATATTCTGATTTTTGGGGGCACTTTACATGAAGCTTCATTATTGTCCCGAAAATGGCTTCAAATATTTAGAATGAGCTATTTCTTTGACTAGCGTACAGAACAGATAAAAAGACGCGGGTTCCATTTTCATTGAAATTTCTGAAATTTCGAAAATTGAAAAAGTTTAAAATTTCCCCTACATCTGTAACATTGATGCTATGGATTTTTACGCGAATGAATTATTTTTCTGAGACAGATACTGAAATAAGTTCTTGTACAATGTTTCGAAACTTGAGAAGTTTTCGCGTAATTTTGCTTGAAATATATGCAACTTTTAAACAATTATATTCGCAAAAACGGCTCCAATCTTTTTCTGTGAATTTTTTGTCCTTCGAACGTATCAATAGACAGTAAAAATAACACAAGCACACAAAATCAATGCGCCACCGCCTTCCAGATTTGTTTAAATCGCGAAAAGTACATGTGAATACTGGATTTTGGAGTATGCCATTATACTCTAAAGAAGTCCAAAGTTGTCGGATCCAAGGCATGACACATGTTTCTCTGCGCATGTCGACGCGCTGAATCCGAATCCAGATTTGCGCCACCACATTTAACGTTTTTTAATCGTAAAAAACCGCTGTAAACTTTACAATTTCATGGTGTTTTTTCAAAAAACTGGAGGTATATGGCGCAATTCTTGCTTCAGATTCGGATTCAGGGCGTCGACATGCGTAGAGAAACAAGTGTCAAGACATTGGGTCTGACAACAGCCGAAAACAAAAAGTACGTTACGGTGGCTTTTCGCGATTGGTTGTCTAGTACGATAATTTATATTTTTTCAGCTCTTTTTACTTCCTCGTATACGTAAGTATACACTCAGTATTTACGTAGTATAGGGAAAGTGATGTAATGCTGCGCAAGAAAACGGCATATTTTCGGCAGAAAAAATTCATTGCTGGGCCTTGATAAAGAAAAAATGGATAAATCCAGTTGCTCAATTAAGAAAAAATATCCTCTAACACGTGGTCCAGCCAGAATCTATATTTTGTGGGCCCTTGACAGCGAAAAACTAACTGAAAGCAAAACATCTGTCTGTGAACAACGCTAGCGACTAAACCGTTCAGGCGATTTTCTCGAAAATTGATACTCCCCAATCGATCGGACTAATTTCGTGGCCCCTTGAATTTGAAACCGATATTTAAATTTTGGAGGGTACTTTACATGAAGCCCCCCACTTCAATCTGGGGTATTCTTTTGATTTTTTACAAAATTACATAAATGTCTGGTTTTTTTTTGTTTTTTTTTTTAGATTTCTCACATCTTTAATATGAACATTTACAGCAAATTGTATCTGTGAGTAAAATTTCTTAAAATGTCTTCTAATGAAGGTTTTTAAAAATCGAAAATTTTGTGTGAAAAAGAAATTCAAATTTCGAATATGCAATAGCGATTTAACGCCATTTTCTTAAAAACGAAAAGAAAAAAAAATTGTGATTTAGAACTAAGTTTTAGTGTTCTTTAATATTCTAAAATTAATCTTTGCGTTCTACCATTAAGAAACCGAAAAATGAAGAAAAGTGTTTAAAAAACGTACTTTAGGAGGCTGGCGGATAGTAGCTGCCACGAGTATGTTGCAATTCCGAATAGCTTATTTTACATGAAGGCTCAAGAATATTTCGAAAATGTCAAAAATGATACAATTTTTTGTGTATTTTCTATGATCGAACAAAAACGCGTATAATTATTGCGCATATCTCATTTTCTGTTGAATTTTCTGAAATTTCGAAAATTGCAAAAGTTTGATTTTCTTTGGCATCTTCCTTCAAAAATATTGAAAATACAGGTTTTCCTCTGCATAAAATATGCTGAAGAAAATTAGATCATTAAATGAGTACGTTTTTTTCACTTTTTTCAATTTTTCGGAAGTACTTTAATAGTCGAATTTACATACGATTTTAGGAATAATACAGAAATTGAAAAACCGATCCTGTAGGAAAAATTGCATTGCAAAAAGTGGAGCTGTTTTTCTGCATTTCTAAAATTTGCAAATTTGAGCTCATTTTCAAAGAAAACTGTATTTTCTTGAAATTGCTTAAGGTATTATTTGAAGCTGTTGTACTCTATAATCTGTAAAAAGAATTGTTGAAATGTAATTATTAACGACGTGAGTTATGTATGCAAATACATTTGTGTAATTTTTGAAAAATCTAAAAATAACATCAAAATGGCTTATGTCAGATTGTTCTTTGCTTGTAGCAACATCTGTATAAAATGTTTTAAGAAAAAAATTGCAGCAGTTTGAGAAAATTTTGAGTTTTAAACTTGCCTTTAATTCAAACAAAATATCTTGAAAACTATTCATATTTTTTTTGAAAACGTGTGTATGCCCCCATTTAATGATCACGTTTTGAACATCAGATTTTACGAAGAGGAAATGTCTTCAATACTGTAGTTGTAGGAAGACGTCAAGAAAATTCGTACGTACACGAGAAAGTAAAAAAAAAAAGAGGTAATTTTACGTTCTATTTGATAACGAAAGAAATCTTTGGAAAATATCCCTTAATGTTTAACAATCAACGAAAAAATAAGAAACTTTCATTCAAAAAAGACCAAATCCTCTAGCAAATCCAGAGAATGAAAAGTGGAAGAAAAAGCCTTTTATCGATGCACATTTTGGCAGAACTTATTTACCTGCCAAGATGCACATTTTATATTTTAAACCAGTTAAATTACAGCAAAACACGTACGGAGAAGAGAACTGTTGAACTTCTATGAAAAACTTAAAGTATTATGGACCAGAATGACAAATGTTATATATATTAATTAAAATTAGATACTATTTTAGAATTAAGATAATGACATTTTCGCATTATGGCTGGACAATTCAATAATAGAATGGCGATCGGAAAATTATTAAAAAATACGAGGTGTTTAAAATGCAATCATACATTACAGGAAACCTGACAATGCATTACGAATTGTTCTAACGCGATAATGCACAATAAAATTCATTAAAACCCAATGAGGTAAAATTCATAAATCAGATATTACGGTTAAATGGTACGAAATTTGCAATAATATCCATCAAATTGGTGTTACACCTGTCAAGCGAAAACCGCTTAACTGGCTAAACATGGACGCATTATTTCATCAGTGTCCTCTCAGATTTTATTGAAAAAATGAACCTTATTAAATTTGCAAGTTTTTGTAGCAAAACTACAATTATTCCTATTAACAGTAGTTAATGTTACAATGAAAGGTTTTTAAATAATATTTTATCAATATTAATTTCTAAAATGCCTATGAAAAATTCGTATCAATAGCAATAGAATATATAATGAAGAAAATTTAAGGAATATTTTAGTAAAGTTAATTTGTACAATATCTATGAAAAATTCTTATCAATACCGAAAACAAAAGTTTCTCGGAAGAAAACTTGAGGCGTAACACTATTTCTAAAATCAAGTATTAAATACAACCGTTGACAGTATTAGTGTGCTAACTAGTATGAAAAAGACGTCATTTCGTAGAATGGTTTTCGTAGTTTTCCTTCTCACGAATCAAAAATACACAATTTACTTGCACAAGTATCTTACAGATACACCGTCCTTTATAATGCAATTTGCATTCTTTATGTTTTCATTGAAATGCCGACACTATTGTACACCTCCCCCACATGTTTCATTCATGCTGACAAAATAACCCAAGTATGATTGCATTGCCGGACAATTTGCTTTGCGAGTCAATTTTTTATCTGCCTTCATACACATTGAAGGAAGCTTTAACATTTTTTATAAATATACTCAATTCTCCTTTTCTACAGCTGATAACATGAATGCTAACTTCAAACTTAAATCGATAAGGAATGTATTTACACATTGGTTAAGTGCTTTGAACATTTTCAGCGATTACGAACATTTGTCAATTTTAATTTAAAAATAGTTCGTTAGGCAAGGGCTGCACCAGAGTTCCGTGTGACCTTGAGGCAACAGTACCGGTCGTGGTCCCATGAGCAGCTGTTGCAGTACCCCCACTACACCAGGTGCAGGATGCACGTTGGCAGTCTGAAATTGAACCAGGCCTTTCCCCACCTCTGCCACTATTGATGCAGGCTGAGTTACCCCCCCACCCCCTCCTCCTCTACACCGCCAGCTCACCTTCTACATCTAATCTCAAACTTCTATGGACTACAAAGAAATGGGGTAAATTTTTGAGATGCTTACTCGTTAAAAAATCGATAGTTATGAGATGATATGATTTATTTCAACACAAAATACAAAACTTAATGCATATGAAAATAAACGTTCAAGATTTCTGTACATTAATTTGATCATTCTTTCTGCTACAGCAAAGTTTTCATTTTCGTTCCTGAGAAGCAAAAATAAACTTAACATTTTCCCCTCGAATACATTCATTCTTTACTTTATACAAAGAAAAAGTTAGAATCTTCACTCATGTCACTTTCAATTATGAACTTTTCCTCCTTGAACTTTAAGCTTTAAAAATTAAATACCAAATAAAAAAAACAAAACTCAATTTGCTTGAGGACCAGCAGTAATGGAAAAGTCTACATAACCTTGAAAATAACGAATTGCCTCATCCGAGACCACGACTGAGCACAAATACTATCGAGAACAAAAGAGAAAAAAGAACAAAAATCAAACAGTAAGTTAACGGAAAGTAATCATTCTTCCACACTTGACTCTTCAAAACTGACAATCTTCAACAATGAAATGAAATCGTTGCACCTGGATGGTGTACAACAGTTCGCACTCTACCGCAGTACCTAACAACTCAGGTGCGGCGAAGAACAGGCGTTTCACTCGATCTCCAGAATGGCGTTGACGACCTGCAGGAACTGCTCCAGCACGCGCAGGCGGCGCTCGGAGAGCCCACGTGACGCCTTGCCGGCGCCGTTGTCGGCGGCGGCGGCGCGGAGCCGCGCGAGGGGCGAGCCGGCGACCTTGGGGCTGCCGCGCTGGCGACGGGGTGGCGCGGGGGGAGCGGCCGGCCGCGGCGGCGCCCGTTTGGGTGTGCGCCTCGCGGCTGGCGGCGAGGGCGCCGGGCCCGGCCAGGCGCCGCTTTTTGGCCGGTTTGCGCTCGCGCGGCGAGGACGGCCCGCGCCGCGGGTGGCGCGCCACGATATCCGCGTACACGGACTCTTGCAGGGAGCGCAGCGTGGCCACGAACCGCCCGTCCAGCGGCTTGCTGGGGGCGTCCGCCACGCCGAACAGGTCCGAGAAGAAGCTGGCGACGGCGGACGCGGTTTTGCAGGTGTGCACGTCCGTCTCGCCGGGGCCCTCGGCCGACGCCGTGAAGTACAGGACGTCGTCCGCGTCCGCGTGGCCGTCCTCGTCCGAGTCGTCCGAAGTCACCGCACGTTTCTCCTTCTCCCCGTCAGCTTCCTCGATGTTCGAGCTGTTCACGTCCTCCTTCGCCTCCTCCGCGTTGTCTACTTTAGCGTCTCCGCCCTCCTTCGGCTGCTCGGGTTCTTCCTTGGTCTGCTCCGCGTCAACGGTCTCCGGCGCCGGGTCGGCATCCTTCGGCGCGTCCCCCTGCTTGCCCTCGCCCGTGGTGGAGGACACGCCGCTGGGCGTGAAGTCGGGCATGGCTGCGTCGTCGCGCGGGGAGGCGGTGGCGGCAGGGGACGCCATGTCGGGCGAGTCGCGGAGCTCCTCCGTGCTGGCCTCGGCCGCGAAGTCTTCGGCGTCGTCGTAGTCGTCCTCGGAACGAGTCTCGGGGGCCGTGTGCTCCTCGGGCGGGGAGGCGGCCTGCGGCGGCTGCCGCCCCTCCCCCTCCGCCACGGGCCCTTTCTTCCTTCGCGCGGGGGCCCTTCGGGGCAGCTGCTGCTGCCGCCGCCACCGCCCAGCGAGTCGTCGGCGCCGGTGTCGGAGGGGGAGGGGGACGGGCTGGGCCGCCCCACCGCGGGCCGCGCGGGTTCCTTGGCGCGCTTCTTTTGTGCCGAGCCCGGGCGCAGCGGGCAGGAACGGCTCACGGCGCGGTGGTCTTGCGCGCCGCAGTTGACGCACACGACGGCCTCTTCGGCGAGGCCCGGGCACTCGCGGTGCGAGTGGGGCCCCGCGCACCGCTTGCATCTCGGCGGCGCGTCGCACCCTTCCGCCATGTGGCCGAACGCCAGGCACTTGAAGCACTGGCGCTCGGCCTCGGGCACCACCTTGGCCTTCTTCTTCTTCCACTTGCTGGCGGCGGTCGCGGCCTCGGCCGACCGCTCCGTGCAGCGGAACGTCAGCCGCTCGTCGAACAGCTTCAGCCCGCCGTTGTTGAGCAGCTGGTGGCACATGCTGGAGTCGTGCGTCACCACCAACACCTCGCGGGCCGGTTCGCGGCGCGGGTCGTCCGTCACGAGGACGTCGAACGACAGGCTCTTCCCCGGGAACTGGCAGTCCAGGGCGTCCGTCAGCTCGTCGTAGCCGATCCCGTCGGGCAGGCCGTGCACCTCGATGGTGCGCTCGCGAACGAACGGTTTGTGCGTGCGGCCGACGAACACGGCCGCGTACTTCGCCAGCACCTTCGTCAGGTCGCGCGCTTTCTTGTCCTCCTCCTCCGTCACGTAGATGAGGCGCATGTACCCGTGCGAGCGGAGAATCGCGTCGTTGACGCCGGCTTTCGGCGCCAGCAGCGGCAGCTGCTCGTCGAACTCGTGCAGTTTCTCGTCGTTGTCGCAGCGCACCAGCACCACCCAGCCGTCCGGGTCGATGAGCGACGGTTGGCGGAACGTGCACTTGGGCGGCGGTTTCACCAGGTTGCGTTGCGACGACGGGTTCACGTGCTTGTTAGCGGCGGCGGCGGCGTTTGCGGCGGCCCGCGAGGTCCGGGCACTCGGCGCCCAGCAGGTCCATAATGGAGGAGCTCGTGCTGGCCATGGCAAGCGGGCAGGCGCAAGCGGGCTGCGAGGCGAACTGGCGCAGGCAAGCGCGCGGTGGTGGCGACGGCGGCGGCGGCGAAGAGAGGGGAAGACGTTGACGTAGGCCGCCGAACGGTCACATGTTTCGGCACCCCTCTCCCCCCCTCCTCTCGGGCCCTTCAAGGAGCGATCTGCTGCAGCCGACCGGTTCACCCTCGGCAGCCGTGCGGTACCGCCTCCCCCCTCCCCCCGCGGCGCCCTGCGCTCTATGCAACTTCCCCTCTCGGCGAGAGGTAAGCCGCGCGCGCGAAGAATGGAGTTCCAGAAAGGAACCTCAGAAGAAGGGGGAGGGGGTATTCTGCGTATATACCTGCGTGTTCCCAGCACGATCTGAACGCTCAAAAGGGCTTCCAGAAGGTGTACCAACTGCTGGCCGACAATTGCGTGAGACGCCGAATAAGTTGTGTAAAATTAAGCACTACAAAAAAAATCCTGTCTATCCGCTCTCATTTCAGATGTAATAAGCAATCTAACATTTCTACATTAATTCTGTAACATTGATATTATTTTAAATTCCTAGTAGGACTGGTTTGTCTCTTACTCAGCTCAACAATCATCAGTCTTACCAGTTCCGCAGAAATGAATAGATCTGATAAAGCGTCGATTGTGACCAGTAAGACCAGAAAAATAGTTCCTAAGTCAATAATTAAAATATATTTTAAGTAATTTATTGAAGTAGTAATTATTTAGTACTTTTGGGGAAAGTGGAGGATAAATACCGCGGCACATAAATTTGCGAGTGGCTAGAGGCATATATTTGTGATGGTTGAAAATAATGTGGGTTATGTGGCTTTGCATGGGTCAGGTAACAGTAAATAAGTAAAATTGACCATACATATGAATGTGTGAGTGATTGAAAAACAAAAACTAGAGAAAGAAAAAAATAACAGAATAGAAAATGCAATAAGCGTGTACGTGAACCTTAGTTTGTCGGCCAAAGCTACTTCCACAGGTTAGGGTAGATAAGTTACAAATTAGTTATGCAAGCACTGGCCCCTTCTTTGCCGCAAAAGCCGAAGAGCTGGGGCGCTATATCCCTAAAAATACATGACTGCCTCGCTAGGGCACTGGCGGGGTGCAAGAACAAAAATAATTGCCAGCGACAGCAGTTTGACAGCCTGGTACTACTTGCAAACGTGAAAACACTTGCAAACGTTACACATGAACAAATTATTACATGCAATGTACGAGTACGTCCACAAATGTGAAGCAAATAAATTCAAACAAACGTTTTTGAATAGTAATAGGTCAATTTGATGTAATAAACACAGAGAGCTATTAGACAGAATCTAACTATAACATAGGAATAAGCGCACAGGAGCAAAGCAGAGACAAATTAATTAATCCGCAAGTCCCATTTACAAACAATAGTGTGTTGCTGCTTAGGTAGATACGGAAGTGTTTTGCAGTGGCGTAGCGTCAGGGGACGCTGAGATGCTGAGCATCCCCGTATATAAGAACCTTAAATACTGTATTGATAATCTTACAAGTGGTCTGTTCAGCGAAACACGTTTGTATTAATTTAAAATTGATTTCCTATGATTGAATTCGGCGGGCTGTTTGAAGCTGGCTCTCTGATTGCTTGAAAGCTAAATACTTCAGCGTCTCTGCCGCCAGATTGCGACGAGCAATGACGCATGCGCAGATGGCGAGGTCCCCCTCTCCCCTCTTCACCCCTGGCCCAGAGAAACCCGACTGCTTTACGCTAGCGTCTACTGCGGAAAGAAGCTCGTTTGTGCACGAGAGCGCAGCACACTTCAGGCGTTCAGTAAATTATCTTTCTCTCTCTCACTCGGGAGTCCCCGCTTGGTCATGGTACAAACTGTAGAAATAGTGCCTGACTACTATTTCTTAATTAATATCCAAGAAATTGTATTATCTCTTAAATAGATTACATATTATTTAAGTCTGCAATGTATAAATTAACAAATGGTCTTATTGCCATTCGCGTATAAGAATTAAAGCTGAGCCATTGTATAATTTGCTTTCAAGACATCGGCAGCCCTGACTGCTGTGAGGATTTTGTGGGAAGCACCTACACCGTCGTAAGCAATCGAGATCGTGGAAGTAGTCCCAGAGTATCTGCCTTGTGTTGCGTTCGCCTGTTAGACGAAGTAGTTGATAGTGACATTTTGTGTGTTATTGTTGAGCATCCCCAAACGTGTGAGTCACGCTACGCCACTGGTGTTTTGTGCTTGCATGAAAATGCCGGGAAGAAAATTTCAGTACCCGTGTCGAGCAACAAATATTTTTCTTGATCTAATGCAAATAAAATATATTTTGACAATAGATATCACCACGAGAAATGAGAGATTTAGTCGTGATCGGGTGTCCTATACACACTAAACTTCAAGCGCGGTCTAGGGAAAGTGAACATTAAATATAATTTAAAGACAATTTGATTAATTTTATTTTCCTCGATCTTTCTCTAAAATTACGAATTTTAGACTTATAAACGAAAATCCTAAAAAGCTATGTTTTTTCGCAGATTGTGAAATGTTGCCAATTTTTTTCGTGCCCTAGCATCTACACCGTTCATCTGCCGAAACATATTTAGGAAACTTAAATTATAGAAAATTTAAGGCTCTTTATTTTTGTATTGGAACATGTTTAACTAAGAGTGCATAGTTTTCACATTACAAGCGAAAACTAAAACTATCAGACTTTGTAATTTTGTTCAGAAAGCACAATAATTACGGGCCTGCTGTTATTTTGACACGCCCAAACGACGTAATAAACAAATGACGGCAGAGAAGCGTTCATTCTATTCATTTTACGATTTTATTAAAATTTAGTGTTTGTGCTATAAAACCTGTTAATAATAGCCAGTGATATCACATACTATCTTTCATTTAAAGCAAAAATCAATACACTTGGTTGATTAGAAAGGCCAAATTTCCCTTGCAAACGAAAACCCTCAGTGTTTTCAATACACAGATTATAAAAGCCAACTGAAGGTGCGGTATGCTAGGCTAGTAAATCATTCACCAAATAATTTATGTAATCAATTTTCTAACTAGTATATCCCTGGCGAAAATCCGTGTTGTGAGGGTGTGTACAGCAGCTATGTTGTACGTGTTTTTCATTTCGGGCCTAGTTCCTAGGCCTAGGTTTTTATTAGGTGTACACAAACCGTATAAGGCGTACCGTTTGTATACACAGGCGTACACCAGGCGTGTACAAAGTTGGTTAGTATTGGTTAAGTTCGGTTAGTATTTGGTGAGTTCGTGCCCTTTTAGAAGATAGCAGTTTAGTTATATATTAACCAGTGGTCAGTGTGCGTATTTCGTGAAGTAAGCGGCAATTTTCTGTGGAAATCGCATAATTTCATTTCGAATTTCTTTGTGGATGTGTGTCCCATCGAATGTCTGCTCTTGAATTACCAAAACCATATGTTTACTTATGGTAAACAAACCTCTTTTCGTATCGTCATCGATGGCCCGTAAAAGTTAACGCTGAAATAATCCTAACACAATCATGTTTAATGGTAAGCAAACACGTTTCTTTAATTGTGACTAAATTTAATACACACATAATAATACTATATTTATTGTTTCGGAAATAACCCCTAAAAAAATTAGGGTTACCTTCACCAACGTTCGAGTGGTCATAATCTGATTATTGATGAAGGCAGAAAAGAAAACTAAATACAATGTAGTATGATCTAGGATATTCAAATGCTGGCTGTTTATAAATTGACCACACTAAGAAGATTCTTAAGTTCCACCAGTTCATAGGCAGTGATTTGGTCAATTTCGAAAATTGCGTGTGTATTTCAATGAAACAACAGATATATTGATACAGAGAAAATATGGTTTCATTCGTGTGATAGTGTGTGTGTGTGTGTGTGTGTGTGTGTGTGTGTTTTTAACTTACAGCAGATAAAATAATTTTGTTAGAAAGTGAAATAACTTGTTTGATTTTCAAGTGGTGTAGCAAAGTGGGCAAATTAGTGTTATAAAGTATAATACATTGTGTTGCTCCATAAAATTTATTTTTTTAAACTAATGATTTTCTTAAAAATTAAACTTTAGAATAATTTCCCTTGACTCTATCAAGAAACCAAGATATATTTGAGT
Organism: Acheta domesticus; assembly: GCA_031308135.1. Taxonomy (NCBI): domain Eukaryota; kingdom Metazoa; phylum Arthropoda; class Insecta; order Orthoptera; family Gryllidae; genus Acheta; species Acheta domesticus. Next base: position 33,814,155 of record JAHLJT010003656.1, read on the forward strand.
TTTTATGACTAATGTAAGCCTACATGTTAATTGAATTGTGCTACATGCAATACGTTACGACAGGTTTCCAATTGGATGTTTTTGTTTTTTTTAACTGAAGTATTTATAATAATAATAATAATAATAATAATAATAATAATTATTTATTGCTTATAGACTTACATAGAGCATCAAGCAAAGTCTGTCTTGAAATTAATTAAAATTAGAGAAAAATAATTTCATTAACCTACAGTAATAATACAATCATAAGTTTACTTTCTAAATTATATGTTAAAATAAATCTAATTGATTAATATATACAATTCCATTAATTTAAGTTATTCATTCAATTACATAACTTACAGTAATAATGCATATTGTTTACTTGATAAATTACATATATAATGGGCATGCAATTGCTCATATTAAACATTAAAGTACTTTACATTTTAAACTACACAAAGACTCATTACCACATAACAAATAACATTAACAATAGTAGATTATGATACAGTGGCGGACAATTAGGGTGAATAATTCCCTTAACTTACAGTAGTAGTTTAATTAACTTACAGTAACAGTAAATACATTAGACATAAATAATAATTACATTAATTTCAAGATCTTGACATATAGTTACATTATTTTGTTTGATCACTGGCACAAAGAGTGGTCACTCTTGTAGCGGTACATGGTTTTTAATTACAGAAAGTTAAAGCAATTCAGATAACCTATATGGACACATACTAATAAGGTGACGTTTAAGTAGTGTTTTGAAATATTTATTATCAGTAGTTTTTATGTTAACTGGGAGATTATTAAAGAGTTGTGCAGCAATGCAGAAAGGATCTTTGTTAGTTGATGACTTGCTAGTGTATATCCTGTGGTAGTCCCTATGTCCTCTAGTATGGTGGTTGTGTATCTCTTTACTTCACGTTAGCTAATTTTTCAAGTTTTCATAATGAATGCCCAAAAATACTACACTACTAGTTAACATTCTTGCAATATGCAAATAAAATGTGCTACCTTATGCTAATTTTTACACCACTTGGTTAATGTTGTCTATTGTGTATAATTGAATGAATATAATTTCTTTGGATAGTTTTCAATATCTTTTGTTTGAAGACAATCAGTAGAACTACTTTATATGCAATCAGTATTTGATGTAATTCCAATTACAGAAATATCTTGTTTTTATTGGAAGCCCGATAAAAATAAGATATTTCTAACTATTTTCTAAAAACAAGATTTTCTTCAGGTACATACATGTATGTACCTGAAGTTAGTGAACAATTAGTTTGTGAAATGTGCTTCCAATAAAAACAAAGATATTTCAATCATTGGAATTACATCAAATACAATTCACTGATTGCTTATTAAACAGTACTTTCTTTTTAACCTATTAAGTAGTAATTTCTTTTTATAGTTTTCAATATCTTATGTTTTAATACAATCAGTAGTACTGTTTAATACGCTATCAGTAAATGTATTTGATGTAATACATGTACGTACCTGAAGTTCCGAACAATTAGTTTGTGAAACGTTGTGCTTCCAATTAAAACAAGATATTTCTATAATTGGAATTACATCAAATACAATTCACTGATTGTGTATTAAACAGTACTACTGATTGTATTAAAACACAAGATTCTGAAAACTATAAAAATAAATTATCTTCAGTCATAGGTTCGTAAATACTGCAAAATCATTTTAAAAATAACAATAATATTTATTAATGATAAAATTACCAGCAACACATGCAAGTACAAAATACAATTATGAGAGAGACTCATCTTAAGATGTTTTCAAAAAAATTTTGTGATTTATTTTATTCAAAATATGATCATATGAAGTAGTAAGAAGATTACTCTCTTGATTTGAATTTATTATTTTATTAATTTTGATAAATAACGTTTGGGAAATTAACCTGGCATATATTCTTGGTTTTTGTCTAAAATTGATGGATTTTCAAAATCAAATTTAAGTAAATGCTAAATTCTGTGCTTTGAAATTGGTTTTAATGAATTTCTCTAAGTCATTTTTATGTTCAGTATATTCTTTGTTTTATTCTTAGTTTTGTTTGGCCAATACAGGATTTGTTGCAATCTTGGCAACGGATACAGTTTCCTTTTTCCACTTCAAAAGCTGGAATTACATCTTTAACATTTCTAATAAGATTGTTTGTTTGTTAATATATGTCTAGATACTATATTTTAAAATTATTATTATTCTGTCAGTAATTCTAGGTACATATGGCAAAACTATAGTTTTGTTAACAGCTAAGGTTTCAGAATTGGGTTGATCAGGTATGATATTAAACATTCCACATAGCATTGCTCTCTTCTTCTTTATGTGCTTTTTTATAAACTCAACAGGATTTTTTAAAATTAATATATCATATACTATTTTTATATGACATTCCTGGTGGATGGGATGGGATAATTTTATTGCTCTATCTACGAGGCCATAAACTATGCCTCTCTTAGCTGTATGGGATGTTTAGGTAAATAATTAAGGCTACGATTAGCAGCATTGCTTTTTCTGTACCAATTTGTTGATATTTTTCCGTTGTTATGTTTGATATTGATATCTAGGAAGTTTATAGATTGATTATTTTTTTTCTAAAGTGAATGGGATTCATCACAAGAATTAAACATATTGAGCAAATTTAATGTGTCATTTTCATCAACTATAATTAATAGGTCATCCACATATCTTTTGTACAAAACAATTTAACAGGACAGGTAGGATTAATTCTTCAAATCTACGCTTAACAATTTCTGGAAACACTGAACTAAGTGAACCACCAATTGGAGTTCCAGTCAATCATTGATAAATTACCTCATTAAATGAAAATTCTATGTTCATTAGAATACTTCTTATCACAAGAATTATTTCATGAATTGGAACTCGAAGTTTAAGTTGATTATGATGTTAAATGTTTCAAAATTCTCTTTATTTTTTCCTGTATTCTCAAGTAAAAAGAAAATAATATCACCAGAGTGAGTGTATTATTCATCTCTTCCTATTTCCAACTACCTTTAAAACAAGCAAATTTTAAGAGAACTATTACTGAGATTAATGCTAGATACTAAAATTCATTCATCCCTGTGTTATATGTAAACTTTTCCTTTACAGCCCAAGAGCAGCAGACGAGGTTGTGAATAGCGATAAGAGTTAATAAACGAAGTTTTTGTTTAAATTTAATTTTGGATTTGTTTGATTCTTTCAATGCAGCCCTCCTGCAAGAATAAATGTTTGATAGAAGGGCTTTAGTTAATTCAAGGTAGTCCATTTACGAGCAAAACATTCTTCTGTTCCCATCTACCACCAGTAATACAATCAATTTGTAAGAATGAGGTTAAGGCCAGATATTATAATTCATTCATAGAAATGTGTTTATTTCCATTGTGTGAATGCTGTTTTCTTGAGTATCAAACATGTTCTGAAACATCTTCCATGATATATCACATTTGAATGTACTTGATGCAACATCAAACCAGTGAGTCCTTAACGCGGACCGATTTAATAGTGAATCTTTTTGCACAATTCTGTTTGGATATTTTTCTTGTGAAACCTTCAGTATAAAATGTATCTCTGAGAAACATTCGGTTCTCATGAGAATTTTTTCCGAAAGAAAATCTAGACAGAATCGTGAAAGATTTTCTACTGTAATGTATTCCATTGTAAATATTTTAGGTTAGGTTAGTTTTCGTAACCTAGGTGCACACACTAATTGGTAACAGTACACGTCGTTCTGTACATCGTGTACACGCGACATCGTGTACGTTCCAATGTACAGCTCAAGCGTACATTAATTTGGGCCAAATTACACGTTGGGTACACAAAAACGCATATCGTGGCAAGGTCTTGTCCACATCCGTACATTGGAGATACGCACTCCGTGTACGTTTGCTCATACGTTAGTGTACACGCCCATTTTCGTGGGGGATAGAACGCTAATAAAAACACATGCAGTCTGGAGCAATAAATTCGTATCTCAGAAAAAGTTGTATATTTTTTTCGTGTTCTAATTCGAGATAATAATTTTTTTATACATTTCTAACACATATGTGAACCTGTAAGTATTTTATACATTCAAGTGTCATAATCGAATGCACTAGACACTCATAGTGATGAAGAGTTATATTTATTGAAGATACTGAAACTGAAGGAGAGGAACTGAAATTTATTTGAATATAGCCCCGCAAATTCGGCCATGACGTGAATACAAAATATAGAAACGTGTCGGACTGTGCAATAAGTTGATTCTCAGAAGAAGGTAGGATTACTCGAAGACGAAAAATAAGACATTTTCGCAATAAAAATGTATTCTCTGAATGAACGAGTATGTACGCTTGTATGTATGTGTACATGCGAATTATAGTATTTGATTAATTTTTGTCACACTTAGCTTTCGTTACATATATTTCCAAGCTCGGCAAAAACTTTTTCGGACTCTGCAACCGGAAATGCACAACGCTTCATTTCTGAAAGAATTCGACAAGCAGGGAAAATCTTTTGACAGTCCAATCAGCTGTATTGCCTTTGGCAGGGTAATTTTTAAATCATGGAATGCCTAGTAAAAATTTCATGATTACATTTTCTAAATCCGGGAACTGAATTTCATGCATATTTACTCCGGAATATTTTGAAATGCTGGGAGATTGTAACAATGGATTCAATGCAAGCACGAAAACCCCTGCAATTAAAACATAAAGGTAACTACCGTTTTATTTTTCTCTCAGATGTCGCTTCTGCATAGACAAAATCCACATTTCCCATTGAGTGCTTCCAGGAAATCCCTAGCTCGCTAAATGTTAAGCAAGCCTGACCTGACGTGTTCAATAAAAGTGTTCTCGTTAAAAGTTTCCAGGAAATCACAAGCTGCCTCAGAAGCTGTTTTCGTAGAAAATGCATACAGAGAAATAATATAATTCTGCGTAAATAACAGGTCATTCTGCTCCAAATGTGTCACATAAGGTGCGACAGAATGAATCAAATAAATCGAGAATCTTAGGAGAAAATGTTATTTTGTGAAAAACTGTCTCGGAAGACATAATTAACGTCTTCCGGACTAGATTTACATCTTTATGCCTAAAATTTTTCGACATACCTGGGACGAATGGTTTTGGCAAAAAATAGCAGGTAATAATGTTCATATGATTTGAACGATGATACAGCAGTGGTAGACAATGCGCAGGGAAAGCTGAAGATCTTCGAGAAACCTTGCCGCGAACTCGCTTTGACCACCACAAATTCCACATGAACCGAACGAGATCTGAACCCCATGATCCAGAGAGGGAACAGCGAGTAGGGCCAAAATAACGGTTTAGCCTGTTCGGTAATATTTTTTCTGTCACCAAGGGACAATATTCTTCTTGCAGTGGCAATAAGGAACTAGTGGTGCTACAGAATGGCACAGACTTTCCCGTATTAGTTTTCTATTTTCTTGGGTCTTCGCTAGCTATTCGAAATTTCCACATACTCTTACTTGCCAGCTACCATCTATCACCGTCAATAGTACATTTTTTTTGTCATTTTCTTAATTTTTCGGTTTCCTATTGGTAGAACGAAAATATTAATTTTAGAATATTAAAGAACACAAGAACCTAGCCGTAAATGGCAATTTTCTTTTAAAAATTATGAGCCGTTTAAGAGAAAATGGCGTCTTAGCACTACTAAAATGCGAAATTTGAAGCTCATTTTCACAGAAAATGATTGAGTTTTCAAAATACTTTATTTGAAGTTATTTGAACCACTTACACTCACTAATATAATAATGTTTATAAATTGCTCGTAATGTGCATATTAAAGATGAGACAGATCTTTCAAAAAAATTACAATTATGTAATTTTTGAAAAAAAACAAACTCAAAATAAACTTAACGCTACACTAAAGAGTGTAATTAGCACTATCCGTCACAAAAGTTTCAAGAAAAAATTGCAGCCATATACGAGAAAATGGCGTTTGAGCATTTCTGAAAATGCCGAAATTTGAGCTACTTTTCACAGAAAACGGTAGTGTTTCGAGAAACTTTACTTGACATTATTTAAAGCATATATACTCGTAAATATAATAATGTGAAAAAATCGCCGATATTGTAAATATTAACGACGTGAGAAACAAGTAAAACAATTTACATTTTTGTAATTTTGAAAACCCAACCGATACACCAAAATGGCTTTTATGTCATTGATAGAGTACATTTGCCACTATCCCTACCAAAAGTTTAAAGAAAAACTTTGGAGCCGTTTTTGAGAAAATCTTGTTTTTGTAATTTTTTAAATGACACATATTGCACGAAAATTACCAAAATTTTGAAAACATTTACGTGACATTTATTAAAGAACTCAATATGCAGAACAACTTTTATTTGAAAAAAAATCTCTATCTCCAATTTTGTAGTTGGAGAAAGACGCCGAAAAAATTCAAACTTTCAAAATTTTCGAAAATTCAGAGCTGTACGTGAAAATCGGACCTATGCCATGTTAAAAAGTGTATTTTACTCTATTCATACAAGAAATTTAAAGAAAAAAATTGGAGCCGTTTTTGAGAAAATTTTGAAAATCCTCGGGGGGCTTCATATAAAGTACCCCGAAATTTTGAAGAATCTTTTTCAAAATCTCAAAGCTTCGACTAGAATCAGATCGACCGGGAATATCCATTTTGGAAGAAATCGTACGTATGGTTTAGGCGCTAGCAGTGTTCACAGACGGACAGACAGACGGACAGACGGACGGACGGACGGACGGACGGACGTTTTCCTTTCAATTGGGTTTTCGGTATCAAGGACCTAGAAAACAGGGTTTCTGGCTACACCACGTGTTTAAAGGGTTTTTTTTCTTAATTTAGCAACTGGTTTTATCCACTTTTTCGTTTTCACGGCCCGACAATTACTTTTTTTTCGGCCGAAAATTGGCCATTTTTTCGCGCAGCATTACATAACTTTCCCTATACTACGTACGAGTATATCACTCCGTGTATACGTACGTATACGGGAAAGTAAAAACTGTCCACAGCGCACTCAAGGCGGCTCCACACATTCGGCATTCGCCGAGCAACGAGCTACCCGCCGCCCAATCTCGAACAACTGATGTTTGGCAAATGTTCACTTCCTTTGATGTGTCCAAAAGACTGACACGCGGTGGGATGGGCGAGCGCAGTTCGTCACTCGGCAAATAGCAAGCAACTCATCACACTATTCCGGATTCCGCGAGCGGTTGCTCGCCGTTCGCCGAATACCGAACGTGTGGAGGAGCCTCCTGTACATTTAGAAAGGCGGAAGCAGAAGGTCAAACACGGTCACCGGAGGATCTCGAAGCCGAGGAATAACCCGAGGACCGGGATCATTCGCCGAGATAAGCCTCAGTCGCGGAGACCCAAGCTCAAGTTGGCTCCAAGCGCGGAACCCGACGCACAATAATCGGGTATTTTCACTAAAGAAGGGGGTAAATTGTTCAAAGCATCAATTAACGCGATAGGGATAGTTACAGGGCGGAACGAACCTACCGTTGTGATAGATTATTTTGTTTCCGGGGAACTAACTGAATTTTCTCCCTTTTCATTAATAATTTTATACTTGTTGCATAGATAACACTAAATTATTGTAATATTCAAATTATTTATCACTCCACCTCCCTTTTCTTTAATATAATTTATTATGGTTAAGTTCATGTATCATATTTTTAAAATTATATATTTGCTAAAAATTTCAATTACCGTTTTATAAGCTCATGACTGAATGTTCTTTGTGTTTTATGTTGTGTATCAGGTAACTAATCATCGTGGTTAAGCCATCGAAAGCTGCTCTTAAAACAAGTAATAATGTTCATTGAGACAACGCCTCTAAAGCTATTATTTACTTATAAAAGTGGCCCAATCACGCTTAGATTTTATTCGATTAGTATTTTCTGGGTCAGGAATTGGATCATAACAAAAGTTTTGCTCTCAAATGACCAATGCTGGATCCAAATCAGAGTTTAGAAACCACTGCTTAAAAAATGGAGACATTTTAAAGAGACCACTAACTTTCTTACATTCTGTTTATGCAGTATAGAGAAAATATTGAAATGCTGAGAGAAAACGGCGATTTTTGACATAACACTCACTACTGGATCCCTGGTAACAAAAACCCATCTTCCTATATGTAGTAAATGACTTCATCTAACACGCTCAGTAGTGAGAATCGATGTTATGTGGCTTCTAGTCAGAAAAATTGATTCACGACAAAATATTTGTTTATCTGTCTGTCTCTTTCAGTCTGTCCCTCTGCCTGTGGTCAACTCTGTCGCCTAAAATGTTCAGACGATATTCTTCAAAATTGATTTTCCTCGATCAATTTAACGAATCTCGAAGCCATCTGAGTTTGAAATGGATATTTTTGGGGGTAGAAAGTACACATGAAGCTTCAACATTTTCAATGTTTTTAAAAAAAGTCCTCCAAATTTGTTTTATTAAATTTTGATCTCGAAACGAAGAAAACCTCGTTGTTCGGCGTGCGCTTACGAATACTCAACAGTGAGTTCGAATTTTCTGAGGGTTTCCTTGATACATTTTATAAATAGATAATGTCACCAATGATTAGATACCTCTGGTGGCCCTCGATCCTTATATAGCCTAGCGAAATATAGTCCTGTATAGCCTAGCGAAAAGCGACTAGCATGAAGAGTGAAAATGCCTTAAAATTTAATAATAATAATTAGAGACCGGATTTTTATGTAATTACATATTTTTGTCTTTCTACTTACCATTCTCAAAATTGCAATCTTGGCGAATCATAGTCCTCCTAACACAATATTGAATTTTTTCGTTACATATTTTACATATTTTGCTGTTTTCACAATATATTTTCTTATTTTATCAATTTTCTTCAATTTAATTCCATATTTTTAAGAAAAGATGTATTTTTTTAAAAAATCAGAATTTTTCTTACATTATTGGGAAAATCTAGGTGTCCAAAGCGTCATTGACACCGCGTTTTGTGATCTGTAACCTTAGTTTCCGAGAAAAATTTGCGATCACTGACGTGTAACACTTCGATGAAGATGCTACAGTGTATGTTTGCTGATCGGAGATCTCACCAGTTTGTGCGATGGCTGCTATTGCGATTAGTCTGGCTATTAAACTACGGTCCGGGATTACAATAGATGAAGCTTTGACAACTTACGAGAAAGTTTGATGTAAAGTGAGCAGTTTTTCTAAATTTAATTTCATTCTATGTAAATATTGTTTTTAATTGGAGAATTTTAATATTACATATTTTGTCCAATTTTACATATTTATTACATATTCTTCCTATTTTCATTACATATTTATGTACATATTTCGACGTTTCAAACTACATATTTTTCCGGTCTCTAATAATAATAATAATAATAATAATAATAATAATAATAAATTAATTTAAAGGTTAAAAATTAATTTTTTTTAGTTTTTAAATTTATGTTTGTAGAACTGTTTACCTTTTCATTAGTTCTTAAAATAAACATAGGTTTGTTAAAATTATTATAATACGAAATCATGCTTTGATAGAAATATCTGTATGACTCCTAAAACATGTACCAGAAAGCTGTGAAAAACAAATAATAATAATTAATATAATAATAATATTTAATGTGTTGTATTCCAATTTGATCCATTCGTTCTGTTGGAACCAACACCAAATATCGTATCGAATCAAGTTTGCAACATCCCGCATTTGCCGGTCGACTGCGCGTTTTTGTCAGCGGGCCGGCGGGTGTCCGGGGATTTTCTCGCGTCCGCGCTGGCGCGCCCACGTGACAGGGAGGTCGCAGCACGGCCAGGTCCCGCACCTCTCCACCTCGCCGCGCCGCGCCGCGCCCACGCCTTCGCGCGCCGCCCGCATTGTGTAAATCAGTAATGAGCCAGTTTTGACGTCACGTTTTCAAAGGGCTGCCAGCCGGCCTCCCTGCCTGGGCCGCCGAGTGGTCGGCGGCGGGCAGTGGCGGTGGAAGTAGTGTTTGCAACGTTGATGGTGGAGGTGGTGGTGGTGGCAGAGGTTTCGGTGACGGTGGCCCGGCACTGCTCCGGCATCACATGGTAATCACTATGATAAGCGGTTTCGGTGACGGTGTCGGTGACGGTGTCGGGGACGGTGACGGTGACGGTGTCGGGGACGGTGTCGGTGTCGGTGACGGTGACGGTGTCGGTGTCGGTGACGGTGTCGGTGACGGTGACGGTGTCGGTGACGGTGTCGGGGACGGGGACGGTGTCGGGGACGGTGTCGGGGACGGTGTCGGGGACGGTGTCGGGGACGGTGTCGGGGACGGTGTCGGGAACGGTGTCGGGAACGGTGTCGGAAACGGTGTCGGGGACGGTGTTGGAACGGTGTCGGTGACGGTGTCGGGAACGGTGTCGGGACGGTGTCGGGGACGGTGTCGGGGACGGTGTCGGGGACGGTGTCGGTGACGGTGACGGTGACGGTGACGGTGCCGGTGTCAGTGACGGTGAAAATGACGGTAACGGTGATGGTGAGAGTGACGGTGATGGTGACAGTGGCGGTGATAAAGTGAGAGTGTCGGTGACTGATGGTGAAACTGACGGTGATGAGAGTGGCGGTTACAGTAACGGTGAAGGGTTCGGGGGGCGGTAGCTGTAGCAGATGGGTTGAGGGTGGTTATTTGTGGCGGCGGTTGTGGCGGAGGAGGTGTGTTGGCGGCGGGGGCGTGGCGGCCGCGCCAGTGGGCCCCGGCGGTCACCGCCACCCCTGCACCCCGGGACGCCGGCCGTGCCGCGCCGTGCGGCGCCGTGCGGCGCCGCGCCGCACCGCGTCGCGTCGCGTCGCGCCGGCGCGCGCTATGCTAATGCGGTTACGACGCGTATGCATAACAATGGCGGGCGAGGTAATCGAGTTAACATTACATCGAAACGGGATAGTTGCGAGCGGCCGCGTGGGGCGCGCTGCGGCGGCGCCGGCGCCGGGTTCGGTTCCCGGCGGAGGGTAATTGTGCGCCCACAGCGGCCGACGACGGGAAGAGAGGCACCGCGGATGGCGTGGGGTGGGCTGGGGTGAGAGGCGACACGGGATGGGGGAGGGGGGCACAGGAGGAGATCGAGTGTGGGGACAGCAGAGCGGCGGCGTACTGGAGATGAGGCAAGGGCGGGGACTGGGTTGTGGGCTCGCGAGGCCTGAGCGTAGCGGGTTGGCGTTTGTGGTTGCGAGGCGCAGGGACGCGGGGTTGGGGAGCGGTGTGGACTGGAGAGTGTCAGGGGCTGCAGAGTTGCGGAGGAAATGTTGCGAGGGCGTGGTCGAGTGGAGCAGAGCGGTGGTGGGACGTGGACTAAAACGGAGTTGTGAGAAGGACTGGGAGGGCGAGGTAGAGCGACAACAGGGGTGGTGGAGGTCTGGTGTGCCGGGGACGGTGAGAACCGATGTGAGGACAGAGGTGGGCGGGGGAGGGCGGGGTGGAAACGAGTCATGGACTGAACCGAGTTATGAGGTGGAGCAGGGCAAAGACGGGTTGGTTGTGGCTGAGCGGGAGCAGATGATGTGGAGGGTAGGTTGGGGAATTTCTTTTCTCTATGGTTGGGGTGTAATGGAACAGAGCGGAGGCAAGAAGGAAGAGAACGGCGAGGTACGACGAGAAGGATTATGTTGAGCGAGAGCGGGCGCGGTGGAGGACGGATCGGGAAGGGCGTGGGGCAGGGCGTGGGGCAGGGCGTGGGGCAGGGCGTGGGGCAGGGCGTGGGGCAGGGCGTGGGGCAGGGCGTGGGGCAGGGCGTGGGGGCAGGGCGTGGGGCAGGGCGTGGGGCAGGGGGTGGGGCAAGGCGTGGGGAAGGGCGTGGGGCAGAGCGTGGGGCAGGGCGTGGGGCAGGGCGTGGGGCAGGGCGCGGGGCAGGGCGCGGGGGCGGGGCTGCGAGGGCGAGGGGCCGAGCGTTCGCTGGGAGTGTGAGCGCCGGGTGGAGGGAGGGGGGCGGGGCAGGGCGGGAGCGGAATGTCAGCCGTGATGGCACGTCCCGCGAGCCGCCCCCGCTCTAAACGACAGGTAAACTCGCCGCCATTAGGCGCTGGTCCCGGGGCGCGGGCGGCGTTTGGACTGGGCATGGGGAAGGGCGGGACGGGCAAAAATGCGGTATATGTATTCCACGCGCCCTCTGCAATGGCAATGGCTTTCCGATAGTACTGCATTTTTGTGCTTTTACTGTTGTTGACTGTATACAAAGACCTATGTTTCGCTCTTTCAACACTTGGTTGAAGGGAAAGAGGCGAATAATCAAATGAGAAAATTAGAATCAGTGGCGACATCAATTAAGGTACGATACCCATTTGTTAATAGTTTTCTTACAGTTTATTAAGATGATTTACGATTTTCATTATTTCTTAATCAATTTATCCACACAGTGTAATCGTTGTAAATAAAACCACAATGACAAATGGAAATAACTACAATTGGTGAAAAATTATTTCGAGCACATTTAGGCTAAAAATATAATTAATAATAATCACTAAACATAACTTATACATATTTTCTTCTATGTGAAAGGTATATGGAAGGTTAACATTAATTGCCATCGCCACCAATAAATAATTTATTTATTTAACATTCACTATTATTTTTTATTTCAAGTTTAAATCACATGAATCAGCTTTATCTTATGTTACAACACTTTGATGTGTTTATTGGGGTATGTACTACATTGATAATTTTTATGCAAGTAGAGAATAGTGAGGGGAATGTACCACTAAAACATGACCTAAGTATTTAAATCAATTTTGTTCCCTTGACTTATCGATACGTAAATAAAGAAACTGTGCGAACAATTATTGAAGGAGGTAGGAACAATTACATCACTGGTTACTCATCTGTTAAAAAACGTCGTGTAACTCAATATTAAATTGCTGGTGGGTTTGATACCATTCTTGTCTTTAGCATTGTGATTGGAAAATGATAGAGACACGGGATCAATTACATTGCACTCAACATTGTTCAGTGCAGAGGTAGCGAGTTTGCGGACATAAAAGCTAGAAAATTAAACCTCGGTCAAATGAACGTTGACAACTACGTAATGTGACACCTTTCAGTTATTCGGAGGAAAATCGAATTTTGCCTGTAAACACCCTGTTTGAGCATGTAATCACAATGACAAGATTGGAAAGATATACGTTCAGACAAACGATTTTTAATCATTTTCCATTTTAATCAAAGGGCACTTAGAGCGAACGTTCGAATCTTTGGATACTCTCAGTTGGCTCTGGCGATCAATTGTTATCACTGGAATGCCTCTGAACGGGTGGTCCTTGGGGTCGAGTCCCGACAGTAGCATGGTTTTCGATACTGGCTAGATATCTAGTTCGAGTTCAGCCACTGTCTGGAAGAGAATTCTAGCGGCTGGCTGCTCTGATCGAAAATTTTCCGTAGTTTCTCGATCAACAGTGAATGCCGGCGCAGGTACCTTACAAACGGACCGAGGTCCGCGCACTTATCTTTCCTTCCTCTTCCTTGGCTTAACCTCACCTCTCACACAAACTTACACTTATACGCATTACAATACCACATATGTCGGGAGACCAGGTTCTTGTCCCGACTGGGGCTGTTCCCCGCTGGGGGGAGATGCCTGGTTGGCCCGCAAATCGAGGTGTAAGTCTTCGACGGATCTTCGAGGAAGAGCACCGCCACCTCCCGTGATGACGCATGCACAATACTTACGGGACTAATGACCTTGGTAGTTAACGCTCCCGCAACCACTAATCAATCAATCAATCTTCGGAGAGAGAGAGAGAGAGAGAGAGAGAGAGAGAGAGAGAGAGAAGCTGATTCGTACATGTTTCATTCACAAGACACTTTCATTTACAATGAGTAGACAGTTTCCTTTTGTGAAGTCCATGGAAAAGAGGTTTTACGACGGCTTGATAAGAATATTTATCAGATCAATCACAGGAGCTGTTGAAGGAACTTTCCCTTTCGCCGTTTCGCTCAACTGAATGCTTCACCTCCAGCGTCAGAATCTACAATTATGATGGGCACAGCGCTGAATCTCGTTATACGTTCTTTAAAAGGAGAAATTTCGGCTTGAGGCGTATCGAGAACCGTTAACCTACTTTCAGTTCCAAGATCTTTTCAGATTCCATAAATGATACTGGCTTGTATGCAATCTATTGAGTCGTATAGTTTTACAGCACTCTTCTAATCCATTGCATGAAACTAAAGTAGGAGAAAAGGCGTGGAAAGAATAACAGCAAAAGTCGCTGATGATTTCTATTTTTTGAACTAAATATGGGATCCATTTTTACACAGTGTTTTTCCTAGTTAGTTTGTGTCATCAGTCCCATTACGCCGCCGCACATTAAAAAATCCAATTATGTTAAACGTTTCTATTAATTGTTTTCGGGCGGTGAAAATAGCTCAAAAGTATTTTTATAATTTTAATATGTGAAAAAGTTTTTCATATAAATAAGTATTCAAAAGATGAAGATTCACCTATCAAGTACGTCAGTTAAAAAATGACATGCTATGATTAGTAATAAAAGTATGCATTAAGAGAGCTAAAGCAATGTATTTCATGAAGTTATCATTAAATTAACAATAAGAAATAGGATTTTGAGTGATTGATTAATTACTGCGGTTTCGGTTGTGGTCATTCATCCCGTTGGAGCAGTGAATTCTCACCGTGGGAGGTGGTGGACTTTCTTTATCGCTCGATGCTGAGATCCGGCGTCGACATACACGTCGGCAGGAGGAATTGAATTGAGGAATTGAAGATCGGCCGCGGTCCGTTAGTAGTTCTAGCATTCGCCTAGTATTGAGCAGGGAAACCACGAAAAACGATCAAAGCGGCAATTTGTGTTATTGAAAAAAGACATTTGTGAAAGAATCTAAATAAAGAATAGATAATAGAATTGAGAATCTAAATAAAACATTTATTACGACAAATGAATCGTAATAAATGTTTTATTTAGATTCTCAATTAAACCTTTAGATAAAACTAGTGGGGTTACAGAATGATACAGGCTTTCTTACACCAGTTAGATTTCTTATCTTTTCAGTCTACGCTGACCTTGTGGTATTGCCCACTCTCTCCATAACTGCCATTGATAGCTGCCTGAAGAACTTTTTTTTTGTTTTCTCCATTTTTCGGTTCCCGAATAATATAATTATTAAAATATGACTCAGAGAATAATGTAGAAGGGTAAAAACCGGTCATTGATATACACAGCTTCCTTGGAAGATTTGGAGCAGTTTAGAAAAACGCGTGTTTTCTGAGAATGCGCAATTTAAAGGGCATATTCACCCAAAATATTTCGATTTTTTAGAAACTTAATAAGACATTATTTACATCACTTGTACTCACAAAGGCAATAAAGTATCGCAATCGTCGGTAATGTATATATTAACAACGTAAGAGAGATATAAAAAATTAAATTTCTGTAATTTATTAAAAAATAAAAAATACAAAAACATTGCATACAAATAACTTAGGTGTTTGTGCTGTTCACAGACGGACAGACAGACGGATGACGTAAGTACGGGTGGACGGATGTTTTGAAGAAGAAAACACTTTTTTGATATCGGGAGCTCTCAAAATGTGTATTTCTATTGAATCTCAATAGATTACCTTTTTTCATACTATTTTATAACTACCTTTACGTATACGTGCGTATACAAAAAAGTAAAATGTGGAACTCTACAAATTGATATGAAGATAGATCTATTGAGTAATGTTAATTCTATATGAAATACAAAAATTACATCAATTCTAATCATATTTCCATAATCGGAAAATGGCGCTAAATGAAAATAGCGGAATCAGAAAACCATTTCAAGGCTGTCAAACGTAAAAGTGGAAACAATAATGGTACAGAAAGCATTGGCTCTCTTTACCATTCGCGACGTTTTAGAAAATCATGGTTACTCTTTTACCATTGTCAGATGTAACAGGTTGTTATACATAAAAACCTTTCGAAATAAATGTTCTAAATATTGGTGAAAACTGCATTGAAATCCATTCAGTAGATATCATGTTTTGAACTGACAGAAACTTTGTGTTCTATATTAGGATCGATGGAATACGTATTAAAGTAGATACACGTAAATCATTGAAAGTATTATTTCTTTATTAGATAAATCCTAAATGTATGGACAGTGGAAGTGTAAAGTGACATATTTCTCTACAGTTGAAACCGTTAAGTAATATTTAACAATATTTTACATACAGGTAGAAAAATAAAATAGCTTACTAAATGTATACTTATCGACCACTGATATCTTCAAAGTTCTAACAGTTTCTAATAAATGTGAATATTTCATTACAATTTCATTCATGTACGTGGAAACCTATCTTTCTTGGACCACCGTGTTTAAGTTTAATTTTTTGATTTTATCTTTCATTCTTGCATGATCGAGTTTTCCTCACCGGAGATTAGGGAAGTAGGGCGCTCACGAGAAACACCTCGTGGGACCTGTTGGCAAATCTGCAGAACGTGCCAAGATCCCGGCAAAAGAATAACTTAGGACCTCATTTCTTAACAAGCGATTTATACACGTTAACGACACAAAAGTAGAGGAAAAGGAGAGGAAGATAGAGCGTTCAGTGTCAGAATAGCTCGGAAGGGCATCGTAATGCGGCAAGAGAAAGATCCATCGCCAAGAAGGTAATCAGACTACCTGCTGCTCAAAATTAAATGTCTTTCTTCGCAATTAAACGGCGCCTTATAAATTCTACAGGAAGAAAAGATCGCACAAAGTTGAGAACAATTACACGAGTTTGTAGCTTCAAGAAATAAATAGTCAAGTAGCTGCCAAAGAAATAAAGGTTATTTCAAAAAACAGAAATGAGTTCCAAAGAGATGTGGTGGAAGAAGGCGCACTTACCCCGCTTACTGCAATTGTATTTCAATACTTACGACAACCTTCTATATTCTATTTCATGTGCAAAATTTTATTCCTAACGTAATGCATTGTAAACTCTCTAAAACAAAGCCTACAACTTTACTCCCCAAAATCATCGTTTTTGAAATGAAAAACTTTCTTGGACAGAGAAATTATTTGCGTTTGGTTGGTTTACGTACGTCTTTCACCGTACAACAACTCTCTACGACGAAAGAAAGAACTCGGCCATTTCTTTCGGCTATTCTTATAAAGTTTACGCTGTACTACGTTACTAAAATACTTGTGAATTATAAGAGTATCTGTCATAAACGCAAATAGAATTTCTTTTTAAAAGCACTTATCCCAGATGTGTCATTTCTTTAATCCTGGGATCAAGGCCTGCATAAGTTTTTTTATTTTTCTGATTTTCAACGAGTAATTAAACAAGTAAGCAAATTATTGTCAATGGAGTAACTTTGTCTGGTTCCTGTTCACGAAACTTACCTGCACTTCTCTTGTTTATAGTACAACAGACACGCACCAAAACACGCGATTCCTCAAACAAAAGCACCCATCATCGAATAACTTTCCAGGGAACCGTTCCCGCCAACTCCAAAGTTAAGACAAACAACTGCATCCCACCGACAATGTGCTTTCTCGTGCAAGGCCCTCACATGCCCGTCGCCCTCTCCGTTCCGCGCAATAAAACCGAACAAAACGGCCATCGATTCTGCAGAAAACTGCCGGGGAAAATATTACACAACGACAACGGGCGGGGCGTCACGTGGTGTGTGACGTCAGCGCGCGCCCAACCAATCGCGCTGACGACGCGACTCAGGGGGCGCAACGCAATCCGCGCTGCGCGACTGTCGGCGACGGTGGCGCCGCCGCGTCGCGCGCCGGAATCCGAGCGGATTACTTTCCTAGGCCGACGAATAATTTATCGCTCTGATATGTCTCGCGCGACGGCTCTCGGCACGTCGGGTCGCGGGTCTCTGCCTCCGCCACTACCATTTCCCCCTCCTCCGACTTGGTTTCCGCCTTCACCTGCACCATTCCCTTCTTCCCCTTCAGCTTCAACACCTTCACCCCACAATCCACCTCCTCCTCCTCCTCCGTTTTCTCTTCCTCCACCTCTGCTTTCGGCCCAACTTCGCTTTTCCCTCCATCTTGGCCTCTGCTGCTCTCCGCCCACGTATCTTTCTTCCCTGTCACAACCTCCGGCATCACCCCTTCCACCGCCTCTGCCTCTCCATTTCCATCTCTGGGCTGCGACAGCAAGGAGGCGACAAATCAAGTTAGAGGCCTCAGGGTTCAGAGTTTTCTGTCTTAATTTTCCGTAATAAAATTATGTGCAAGCATCACAGTACAGCCGACCCAAGAAAGCGGAAACCCCAACAGTCTCAGTATGTGCATACAGGCATCGCTTTAATCACATTGCTAGACATTACTTTCTCATCCGGAGGTATTTCAGTATGTGGTTTCACTACGGTGATCATTAACGTTTTATAAGCATATTGTACAGAGTTTAGTGACATGCGCCACAAGGTTTGTATGTGGTACCTATGTTACAATTGGGAGTGTTCTAAAAACCGTTGCCATTTAGGCAATCAACGATGCCTTTCGGCCACCTCTCCACCACCAACTCATTTCCCGCCTCAAGCAGTCAAATACAATACAAATCAATTCAAGTCAATCAATACAATACAGATCAATTCAATGCAAGTCAAATACAATTATCCCTGACTTCACACACCATCGCCACTGCCTGTCGCAAAGAAATCTGTATCATCACGTCCACCGCAGCGGTGCTACAAAGGCCGTGGCTACCATCAGATCAACCGCCCCTACATCAACAATCGACATCGAGTTCACCACATATCTAGCATCACTAAAACCACTTCAGTAAGGAAAAGAGGCTGAGGAGGCTCAAGACATCAACCGGTAACACCGCAGTGCCTCTAACTGAAGTCCTGAGGTTCGAATTTCGACTGCTGGAAGGATTTTCGAAACTAGCTACGTAGCTAGGTCGAATTCAGTCGCTGTCTAGAGGATAATTCTAGCAACCGGCTGCTCTGATCGGCAGCTATCTATGTTTTTTCCGATCAACACCATGCGAATGCCGGAGCAGTACCCTAACAAACGGGCCACGGGCGGTGAGAGGCCTCTCCTTCCTATTCCTTGACTCATTCTCATCCCTTACTTACATAAACACTTGCATTACACTACTACATATACCAGTAGGGAGTTTAGACCGTCGTACCGACTGGGTCGGTGCCCCGCTGGTGGAAAACCCCGCAGAACCTGGATAGGAAAACGCCGCACCCCGTATGACTTCCAAAATCCAATCGCCTTTATCATCACTCCACCAACACATTCGTCACTACTACTGATGGCCGGGGGCAGGGTTTCCTCATTCAATTTAAGAACTGGCTTAATCTGTCGTCCATTTTAACATTATTAGATACTTTTTTAAACACGAATTTCAGGAACAGAAAATAAGGAGTTGCGCAACACATACTTAACTCACAATCGTGTTTTTCTTAATTCCGAGAACCTTCATTTTACTTTTCCCCTTAGTAAAACAAAATCGCTTTATTTTCACAATCGTTTCGAAGAAGGATCGTACCTTTTTCCACCCACATTTCGCCGCCGCCATCGCCTCTGCTCGCCGCCAGCGCTACCGCCTCCGCTCCGCTCTTGGCATCCACCCAGCGCCAGCGCTCGTGTGCGTGCGAGCGACGGTTTGACGTAATACAACGTTCCTCGGGGAGGATGCGTTCACGTAGTGGGTTGTTGAAACGAATGTCCCTTTCGCCCGGTCAGCAATGCGCGTCGAAAGGTTTTCGCCCGCGCAGGGGAGCCCTGAGAAATGCGCTAGTAATTGCTTCCTCGGATTCCGCTGAGTTGGGCTTTGGCGGGACTAGCTGCTCTTGAAGGATTTTTATCAAAACCAACGATCCGGAAACTAGCCAAGGAAGAAAAAAAATAATAATATAAAAATAGCTGATTTCAAGGAATTAGCAAACGCTCAGTGGAGAATACGCCTTTCGAATGAGAAGTGGTGATAGGCGATATGCACGACCGTAACCGTAGTTAGCGATATATTGTTAGAAGCTTTCACAAGATAGGAAAAATAACAAACGAGGCAGTTGGGGCCTGTTTGGGAACCTATCAAATAATATCGTACGTATTATTCACTTTGTAAACTTTCCAATGTACTAACCTTACAATTAAATTTGACTTACCATCTTGTGAAAAGGGACAGTCTCGTGCTGATATTAGTTAATAATAATAATATAAATAGTGACTTTATTTATGTGACGAGACTCGGGCCATCAGGCCCGCTCTTCCGCCTAACCACGTAATAATACATATATAGATAAAAATTGAAACAGTACATTTAGTAAATTAAATAAAATACACTTAGATATGTCTTGCCCCTGGGCTCACAAAATGAAAGTAAAAAACACAACGTCCCAGCATTTACCTTAAACGGCCGGGGAAAACCAGGGAAAACAAAGGAAGTGTGCATGCTCTTCAACGTTGAGCAACAAAATAAAATATTTAAAATAATTTATAAAGCATTTACTGACACAAGAGAACATTAAAGAGATGCCCCGAAAATAAATTATGAAAGAGAGAAAAGAAAATATTAACAAATATATTAGTTAATATATTTGTATGAAAATTGGAAACATGGAATATTAGAACATTATAAATTTGTGTTCTAATGATACGAATTACAAAACCAATTAGAATTGTTAACAGCGCCCAATGAATTATTAGAATACCTGTGTTTCTTTTCGTACATTCGACTCATTGATATTCGGGATGCACTATCGTAGTAGATGCGTTGGCGCATCTCGAGTTTAACAACACACCGAATGCAACTATTGATCCCAGTTCTACCCGTACGGGGTTGCACACTTCTTGTTCCCACATCGACAACCGTAAGGATTTCCCAGTCCTCATCGGCCCGTCGTTGTTCGCCTTTGTTTACTCAGATATCTTATGACACCAACCTACGCTCTGCAGAGGTGTGAATAAACCGTACCTAGAAACAGATTAATTCATACAGACGCTCACGATTCAGTCAAAAACGTAAACGTAAACGTATGAATTACAAATCAATCACAGTTCCAGTACAAATAATTTATTTTCTGGATATGTGAATTCATTGCAAGAATAGACGGGTTTATTGAAGTCTAGGAAATATTAACCATAAACTGTCCGTTGTGAATAATGGCTGTTGTAATACTTTTACCACCCTTGGTGGCTCGTTGGTTAGTGTGCTCGCTTTTCATGGCACAACCCCGGGTTCGATTCCCGACGAGAGCAAAATAACAACTGTGCGCTTTTATTAGAAATGTCCCAGTATCTATTGCTGTGCGACGATGAGAAAGCCCGCCCTAAGGTTATGAAAACAAGTGTATAGGGTGAAGCGATGTCCTCGTGCTAACCACACGAACCCCTTATCCCATGTCCGAGTGGCTGGGTCACCGCTGGTCGGCCAAGGCCCGTAGCGGGCTGTCCAGCTGTAGGACAAGACAGTAATTCTTGTATTATTTGCGGAATTACTGTGCATCAGGTATATCTAAAGTAACTAATAAACTAACTGTTGATGCAACTGGTCCAAACTATCTCGTTTTCAGCCTCAAAATATCTCCTTGAACGAGACACCACCCTATTCGGGTTATGCTCTAAGCTCCCGACAAGTGCGGAAGTGTAAAGCATGTAAGCATAAGTGAGTCGAAAGGACATGGACGAGAAAGGAAATACCCCGCCCAGTTCGTGGTCCGTTTATTACGCTCCGGCATGGCCTCTTTCTGATCAGAGAAACTACGAAAAATACCGTTCAAAACAGGCGATCGCAAGAATTCCGGACTACAGAGTGGATGAATTAAATTTGGAATGAAATAATTGAAATTATGTTTGTCAACATAAACGTAAGTCAACACCTCATCAGTATTCCCACAATGAACTTTGCTATGCAGTCATTGCCGCAAATCCGCCACCATCGAGGCTCCAATGATAGTAATAACATAACCTGAAGTTTGGTTGAAGTGACTACGTTTTCTAGTGTTCATCCAATTGGATAAAATGGGTTCAGTAAAAAGGACATTTTTTTCGATCGTGAATAGGCTCAAAGGGCAATAACAACGAAGAGTAAAATTCTGTTTATATTTTATAGCAGAAAGCAGTATAAAATAACCTTACTCTACATTAACTATATAACTCTGGAATCTGGAAAGTATATTTGCTAGTTTGGAATGCGATGGTGTTTATTGTGGCAATATTGTAATGGCGTTTATGAAAAGATGTGCTTTAATCACTTATTTGTGTATCAGTATTGAGTTCGCCGTGTCATATTGGGATCATGTGCACATCTAATTAAATTACTCACGTATTAATAATCGTAACTATGTTTTTGAAAAATAATATAACGTACGTGAAAAAAAGTGACACAATCTTTAGATTTTACTGAAGAATTATTAAGATAAAAAATGTTTATATTTACTAATAAAAGTTTCATCAAAAAGGTTCATAAAAGTGTCAAAACGTAGAGTAAAACTGTTTTTGGTCACCAGCAAACGACTTCATTCAGTTTAAAACCGTTCTTCTGCAAAATGACAATTTTTGAGACGTTTTACTTGTGGATCAAGGAACGTGTTATTGGTGGGCACTGAATGCGGCCGCGATGTGGCCAAAAAAACCTCTGATACTATTACACCATGTCGTGGCCAAAGTACATCTTTTCCACTTACCATATTACGGCGCTTCGAAGGAGCACTTTCATTAAAGAGGAAACCAGTCCCGAAGGATTCCTGTTTTCCGAAGACGCGGGAACGAGGACATCCCACGCGCGACCCGCCCCGCGGCCCGCGCCTAAGCAAACAAACGCGTCAGCCAACGAGCGGGCGACGGGACGAGACAAACGGCGTCGCCGGGCGCGGAGCCATTTACAAGAGGCAAAACCCCGGAACGCAGCTCCGTCAGCGCCGGCGGCGAGGGCTCAGGGGGTGGGGGGAAGACGGAGGGTGGAGGGAGGGGGAGGGGAGTCGCCCGCCGAATTAACCCTTCGCGCCGGGCGCATGCCCGCCGCTCGGCCGGCCGACCGTCCGGCCGCATTCCGAGCGGCGCGTCGCCACCTGTCGAAGACGGATTCGACAGACGCGCGCCGCACGTTAATCTCGTCAATGGATGAGGGTGTCCCCGCCACGCCCCCCAGGCGGCCTCCACGCACCTTCACACAACCACCACGGTACCATCACGAGCAATGCCATCACATTGATCGCTATCATCACAGTCACATTAGTAATCGTCAGTCGGCATATCTTTTGTCAACTTCATCACTGTGACATCAGAGAAATAATTATTTTCGAAACATTAAGCTCCATCATCTTAATATCTACCGCCAAAATCACCATAATCACTTCTTCCACCATAACATCCTTCACCAAAAACGTCAGCATAGTCAGGCAAGTCTTGTAGTATCTAACACTCAATTCCCAACACTCCATCATTAAGTATCAACTTTACTGATCCCAATTTGTATTTCTACCTGCACCATCACCTCGCAATCTTCAACACTATCATAACAATATCGACACCAATATCAACTTTTATTTCTTCCTCCATCTTCACTCCCTCTGTTCACCGTTCGAGGAAATTTTATTGACGCAGCCTACAACACCACCCTCACTTCTGTGCCCAATACCTTGAACTATTTCATCGTCACCGACACGTAAATCAATTCATTTTTCCGCTTCCATCTCAGTCTGACTTCAATACTACCATGGCAACCATGAAAACCATGACTACATACAATGATCGCCATTCTTGCCAAAGCCAGCATCATCTCCACTACTGTCTCCACCACCACCACCACCATTGCCACCAAATTCAGTACGAACAGTTCTCATCTGCGCCCACCTACACCAAGATTCTATCAACAATTACCTCCTATACTCCAGAGGAGCAAGAAACACGGCAAACAATATTTAATTAAAAAATACAAAATTAATGGCATTATTGACAGTAAATGAGAGTACGTTAACCTCCGTCTGTTCTTTTATATTTAATTTATTAATATTTGTGTTTTATTCGTACTATTTTCATTTTCTCTATTACTTTACAATTATGTTTTCTTTACTCTCTTAACCTCTACATTATAAGCACAATTATGTTCTGTTGTTTTCGAATAAACAGTTATTTTGACGAAGTGGAAAGATTTTCGATCTCTCCTTTTCTTTAGATTTAAAATCTGAAAAAGAGTATACATTTTCAAAGTGATCCATCACTACCGCCCCCGTCCCCACTGTCACCGCCGCCGGCACAGCCGCCTCTGCTATGTTCCGCCTCATGTACTTGGCGTCCGCCATCTCCCTTGGATTCCTCTGCGGAACAATGGGCACGTGGAGCCGCAAGGCACGGCGACTGTACGCACGATCAACGAGAGTGGGGAGGTGTGGATATTTATAATGACGTTGGGTGGATGAAGTACATTCTATATTTGAAGACCTACAGATCGTACCAATCCGTATTTCACCAGCGTTTTAAGCGCTATAAATGTTTTTAAATGTTAACAGAAATCAATAGTAATTTTGCTCTAAAGAAATAAGGGGTTTTAAGCTTCATCACGACATGAACAGCACCTCATTATAACTAACACCATCGATATTACATCACATTATTTTTAAGAAGAAAATTTAGTCATTTGTGCAGTACTAAAATACTATATTACTGGCTGAGGCGGGGACTTAAAACTGGGGTTATGTAGTTGTAAATTATTCCGTTTATACGTATGTTGCACTCATAAATAAATCTTTACTTGAGAACCAAGGCGTTGCTTCTAATTTCAGACATGATATGGGCGTACTGAAGAGTTAGGTTTATTTATAACAATAAGGTTTATCCATATGTAAAGTGGGTAAAGTTGAAATATACATTTTTATAAAACCATTTAGAGCATTTTCATTTCGGAAGATTTGTTGTGAAAGCAACTGGATGAAAAACAGGAGACTCGGACTCGAAACTTTCGAAGAATCATTTTTTAATCTTGGATTTAAAAAAAACAATACTTCGAAGAGAACATTTGAAATTGCGTTTTGTAGCTATGTAAATGACATTTCTGTTGGAAGTGTCACAATAATTCATCATTTTGAATTTTTTAGTCAGAAATATTCCCGCCACCCCTACCATCGACGTTTAAATGAAGGATATCGCCTGCATTGTCATCTCAAGAAGAGCCAAAGTGCTTAAAACGGGGTCACAACACAAACCATCAACGCCCTCTTGCACGGTCTTCAAAAACTTAGAATTGCTTCTTTTTCTTTTATTTCTCTTCAAAGAATTCACTCGTATCCATTGATTATTTGAACAAAAATATTTTTTTAAATTCTCAGTCTTCTATTCCAAATGAGTTCCTTTGCTCTTCCTTTTACAATTCGTCTGATAAATTCTCGTACAAACATTTTTATTATTCATTTAAATTGAGTGTATTCATTGTGTTTTATTATTTTAGTAAGTTTAGTTGTATCGTATTTCTTTTGCATTCACATATTTTACAGAGTAATGTACGCTAGTGTGAAGCATGTAATTGTCAAGAAATCATAATCCAAGAAATGTAGTTGTTCACTGAATGTTGACACTAAATTTTCTTTCACCCGTTTGTTTCCTTTTCCCCTGGCTTCTTTCGCTCGTTATTTTCCCCCTGGCTTCCGTATCATGTGTCTTCGGTTTATGATTGATATTTTGGTTTGCGGCCGCAATAACTGCTACAGGCATTAGTACTGTAATTGTCGTAACGCGGAAGAGGTCGGTATCCCCATCCAGGTCTTTTCCTGCAGAGCACCTTCCCACAGCCGGAACAATCTTCGAGCTACCGACAGGTTTCCAGATGTGGTAGTGTTAGGAATGTCAATGTGTGTGTGTGTATGTATGTATGTGTGAGTAGGGGCGGA
Organism: Acheta domesticus; assembly: GCA_031308135.1. Taxonomy (NCBI): domain Eukaryota; kingdom Metazoa; phylum Arthropoda; class Insecta; order Orthoptera; family Gryllidae; genus Acheta; species Acheta domesticus. The sequence continues at coordinate 33,839,929 of JAHLJT010003656.1, forward strand.
TCCAGTGGATCATTTTTTGGTGAGCATCATAGATTTATGTTAAATATTAAACACATTATATTGTATATTATTTTTGTAATGTATATATGATACTACACAATATTATTGTTTAAATAATTACACAATTTTAACATAAATATTTAAATAAATTTTGCCAAATTAAGGAAGGTAACAAACAAAAACTCTCTACGCCTTTATGGGGGAGGCCACGGCCTCCATGGCCCCCTTGGATCCACCACTGTGTGTACGTGTATGGGGAGAGGAAGAGGCCAGGATACATCAGGAGAGATCGCCCGCGGATGACTATTTTGTAAGGCGACTGTTCCAGCATTCGCCTGTGTCTGTAACGCCAGAAAACCACCGATCAGAGCTAGAATCCCTCCTCCAAGCAGCGGCTGCACTTGAAGTGGCTAGTGCCGCAACTTCCACCTCCGTCGGGATTCGAACCCTACGACTTCCCGGTCGGAGCAGCTGCAGTGGCAGGCAGCCACGTGGGGCGCGCGCGCCGCCGGCGTGTCGCGTGCTCCGAAACGGCCCGGGCGCCGTGCCCGTCGCCCCCTCCCGCGTGCGCGCGTGCGTGTGCGTGACGACGCCGCGCCGCGCCGCTCCGCACAGGTGCGCCGCGGAGGCGCCGTCCATCAGCGAGGCCATTATTCGGCCCCGGGGCCGTCTTAGCGCCTTGATTAACGCTGCTCGCTACCTGCGTACGCGCCGCCCCCCTCCTCGCCGTCCCGCCTCACGGTCCCGCCCTGCCACGCAGCCTGCCGCGCCACGTCGCGCCGCGCGGCAATCAATAAGCGGAGGCGGCGGAGGTGGAGGAGGAGAAGGAGATGGTGGTGGTGGTGGTGGTGGTGGTAGTGGTGGTGGTGGTGGTGGTGGTGGAGGAAGAGGAGGATGAGGAGGAGGAAGAGAAGAAAAGGAAGAGGAAATGGTGGAGGAGGGGGAGACGGTGGTGGAGGAGGGGGAGACGGTGGTGGAAGTGTTTGAGGTGGAGGAGGAGAGCGTGTTGGTGGTGGTGGTGGTGGTGGTGATGGTTGTGGTGATGGTTGTGGTGGTGGTGGTGGTGGGGTGGTGCTGGTGATGGTTGTGTTGGCGATGATGATGGTGGTGGTGGTTGTGGTTGTTGTGGTGGTGGTTGTGGTTTTTGTGGTGGTGGTTGTGGTGGTGGTGGTTGCGGTGGTGTTGTGGTGGTGGTGGTTGTTTTGTTGGTGATTGTGGTGGTGATTGAGTTGGTGATTGGGGTGGTGGTGGTGGTGGTGGTAGTGGTGGGTGGTGGTGGTGGTGGCGGTGCTGGTGATGGTGGTGGTGGTGGTGGAGGAGGAGGAGCCGGTGGTGGAGGTTGTGGTGGTGGAGGGACGAGGTGAAAGTGGAGGACGTGGATGGGAATGGGAGGATGTGGAGGAGGAGGGGGTGAAGGAACAGTGGGAAGCGGCGGAGACGGAAGAGATGGAAGTGAAGATGAAAATGGAGGTCATGGAGGAAGACGTGGAAATGGTGAAGTAACAAAGAGCGGAATGGAGGAGATGGGAAAGGTAGATGTGGAGATGGAAGTAGAGAAGTAAATGGAGGCAAAGAAGGCAAATGAGAAATACAAGGAGGAGGAAAAGGAATATAGGAAGAGCAGGAGGCGGTGGAGAAAATGGAAAGAGTCGATTGAGGTAAGACTGAACAAATAACAAAGGAGTAAGATTAGGATGAAGATTACAAATAAGACGCGGTGAAATTGGAGGAGGGTCATTAAGACCGGGAAACGGAAGAGTAGAAAAGGTAGAAGGAGAAACTGAAACCAGAAAAATAGGCGGAATAAGGAGCCAGAGAAGTAAAGGTGAAGACGAATGTAAGGGAGGTGGGGGTGAAGGTGTAGGAGAAGGAAGAAAAGTAGTTAAAGGCGGAGAAGGAAGAAAAGGAGTTAAAGGCGGAGCTGAAGATGACCGAAATCGAGATGGAGGAGAAGACAGTGGCCGGAGACGGAGTCGAGGGATGACAGCAATGCAGGTGACCGTGGCGGAGTGATCGTCAAGCGGTGGTGGCGGCAGCAAAGGTGGAGTCGGAGCGATGGCATTGACGGAGGTGGAGGGCGGTGTTTTTTGTGAAGAGGTGGAGGAGAAGAGGAAAAGGAGATGGTGGTGGATGCAGGAGGGAGATGGTGGAGATGATGGCGGAGATGGTTGAGGTGGAGGAAAAGGAAGAGGTGTTGGTGCTAATGGTAGAGACCGAGGCCACGGTCGGGAGCAGTGGTGGCGGCGGGGATAGTGATAGTGACGTGGCGGTGGCTAGAGCTGACGGAGGCGAAGGCGATGGCACAAGTGGTGGCAGACGTGGAGGCGGCGGCGGTGGCGATGCCAGAAGGTAAGGAGGCGGTGGCGGAGAGCGAGACGAGTGTCGGCGGCGGAGACTGAGGCGGAGGCGGCGGCAGCGGTAACCGTGAGGAGGCGACGGCTGACAGCGACCCAGCTAGTTGGCGCCCACTAATTGGGCCAACTTCGCTTGTAATTGACGTCTGGACGTGACGTAACTCTTCAATGGCGACGGCGGGGCAGGTCGGGAGGGTGAAGGTGACGGTGAAGCACGCAGCGGCCGGGACGTACAGTGGTGATGGGAGACAGCCGTAGAAAGGTCGTAGTAAATCAGTGCGATGTGGTGCCGAAAAAGACGTCGCCAGTGAAATGCGTCCATGTAAAGAAAATAGAATAGCTGCTATTTCCACCTGCAGTGAATAAACCTCAAGTTAGTCAGGCGTCCTGAATAATTCGCATTCATGACATGTAAAGTTAGGTTCCATTCGATCAGAACGAAACTCAGTAATGATAGATTGGAGTGGTCTGTTCTAATGCATATAGTGTTATTCTTAAAAATACGAAATAAACAAATTGCATATTGCATAGCTACATTGCAAATTTTGTATGAAGTGTAGACGTTCCTAAGGTCGGAATGAAACTTACTCTACTTAGATAAAATTAAATTGATGTCATTAAAACGTGTAGTACATCTCCTCAAAAGCCACAATTTAAATTATTTTAGGGACTATTTATTTGATTCTACTTTACTAAAAAATATGTTGACAAAATGTTTTGCTTATCTTCTCAAATGTTTGTGGATTAGTGGTCAGATTTATTTTCAACTTACACTCATCAGTATATTCGTGGCTTAAGATCATACAAGACATGCTCAAGAAAGGTCCGTGGATATCTTTTAACCACACGAGAATAGACGAGAAGCGTCACATATGCAGTAAAATGATGATCTTATTTAAACCTTTTTAAATTAGTCTTTCTCTTAACTGTATTTCAGTACAGGAATCATGATTCATTAGAAACTGGTAGTGGCTGCATCATTTATTTTGTTAACAATCTCACGATGGATAATGATTTATTCAATTAAATCACAGAGAAACTCAAAGCACATAAGATTTAAAATTAAATCCGTCGAATTATAGTAATACCAGGATTATCTGGTTGAGGTAATTCATCGTTTTTGGGATTTAGTTGTAACACAGTTATTTGTAAAACGCTTACTTTGAACACTTACTCCGACCAACTTTACTTTGAATAGCAGTTTTCAATGTGCGAGGAAATTTCCAATAGTAAGAAGAATATTACGTGATGAACAACGAATGTTTGTATAATGGAACATAAACAGTGAACAACAGAGGAAATTGAAGAAAATGTTTAAAAATTTTAACATGGGAAGCCACCTTCACGAATTCAGAAAATGTCAACTACAGTGTTTTCAATCATATTATTAATCACCAAAATATTGCCTACAATCTTGGAATCTCATATTATATTTCCTAATATTTGCTTTAATACAATAGTTCTATAACCTATGCAAAAAAAACGAATGAAAATTTGAATTTTCAGTCTTTGCCATTAAAAAGAACAGTTTTGACGAAAAAATTCACATCATAAAATTATCGAAATAATAATGTTCACGTAAAGCTACAAAAGTATTCGATGAGACTTTTTAAAATGTCAAAGCACTTAAACTCCTTTCTTCCCCTTCAAATATTTGGTAATTATGTTCAATTAAAGTGAAAAAACTTACTCCATGACATTAACTCACTTTCAAACCCCTTTCACAGCGTGGATTTTGGATTTCCGCATCATACCTGAAATAAAATAAAAATTATAAATTAAATTCAATGTATATTTAAAATACGATTACTATAATATATACAAACTATTGAAAGAAATGTTATAGAAGAATTACAACAAATAACAGTTTAAAAGCTTTGCCAGAAAGGAAAAATGCTTCATTTAGGCATTTAAGGAACTCAGGAGAACCAATTGAAGAAAAGAAACATAGTATTTGTATATTGATACCAAGAGGCAAATTCAAACCTTTTGGCCTTGTAGATCAAGGAAATAACTACATTACTAACTGCGTTGAGAAAAGAATGAAGAGAGAGAATTCTTAGACAATTGTGTCAAATAATTAATGAACCTGGCCAAAATTTTATAGATTAAAAAAATATTTTATAAGATATTAAAATGTTTACGAGATTTTATCACGTTTAATTCCAGAACCTACCACAAAAATATTTGGCTTATATTTAATATGTGATTTCATGACTACAACAAAATATGTAATAGAAATAGGATGAAATTTATTTTCTTCAAACTTTATTTTACTGTATTGTATTACAGAATACATTCTAAGTGCAATATGTACTTATGTGTATAGATGTCGTTGAAGATTAATGGAAGTATGTTGATAGGAAAAGGAATAATCAAAAATATTGACGACAGGTAACATTGGTAATACGGTCACAATATTAAAGTATTCAATTAAGTAAAGCATACGGGATCATGAGACGTAATCAGTTAAATAATCATTAATGCTTCGAGAATTAGGTTATACATTTTCTACATTTATCTCTTTGAAATGCAAAAGTTTAAAAGAATAATTTTTTTAAAAAATGATTCCTCTTAAAAAAATCAATGAAATGATCTATAATGCATCATATCTGATTCTTTATTTCTTTGTGAAAACGTTCAATTTTTCATTTAAACAGTAAATTTAAACATTTCAAATATGCACATAAAAATACTCTTTTCAAATATGCACATACGCTCGTACAAAAAAATTGAGGTTTGAGTCTTGCATCAGTTAACGTCAGTCCTTCACAGGTCAACTTACTTCCTAGGGTACGATGTTTTTACCTCGTAAATTTCTCAATCTCAATTTCTGAGTCCCTGTAAATATGTTTGCATTCCGTTTGAATATAACGATATATGCACATGAGGTCATACACTTATATGGACAAAGGTTTATTTTACAGATAGATACACATTACTTTATGAAAACTATTTTCTTTATAACTAGATGCGTAGATGGTACGAATAAATATGTATTTTTGACCAATTTCAAAATTTTCTTTACAGATACAGAATTTTTGAAAAATCGTCTTTGATCGACTGCCCCCTCCCCTTTTACCAAAAAAGATTCTAATTTTCTATCTTGCTATCTATCTACCTGCTTAAGAACAGTTTTCAATGGTTATACATGAACGTTATTTTGCTATTGTATGGTATCAATTACCATCAAGTGTATCTAGTCTTCAAAGAGTCAAGCCTTTTGAACTCCGACCTGATGAAGATCAAATTTCGCTTCCTCGTCTGAAGCGGCAACGCCTAGAAGCTCCGTGCCTTTGTCTGGCTGCAACTAAAGAGGTTTACTGTCCCTGCACCGCAGTCGCCGACGCCATCGTTAGTGTGGACGCTATCATAGACCCTTGTTAACCTTGCTACCAGCTATCTCACCGAGAACTCAATTTACTGCCACCAGAAAGCTCCTGTTGCTGCTACTGCTACAATCACAGCCACGGTTACCGCTTCCAACATTAACTATAGTTTCACTACGCGCACGTTTTGTTGAGCTCTCCTTTTGCTAGTTGTGGAAGCAGCAGAGTGTGGGGCGTGAATTGCTATTTTGTTGGCAATGCCAAACAATCAAATCTGTATTTCATTTACCGAAGTTTTTATTAGTCGGGAAGGAAAATTTCTAGTTTTCAAATGTTGTTAATCACGTTTTATTGATACATATTTCAAACATTACCTCATGATCAATGATTCAATCAAAAATCGGAGATCATCAATCATACATCAATGATTGATTCATCATTCAACAATTTACAGAAAAAAGATGGGTAGGGATTTTGAAGCTTAAGAAAACGTATGCAAATTGCAGTACTTCTTCCCCGTACTTCACGTAGAGTTTTATTGTTTTTGTCGAAAATAAATAAAATAAAATATAAAATGATCTATGGTAGAAAGACATACATTGCATTCTCCCAGTATTAGAAACCATTTAGACCATCCCAATTAATTTTAAGGTTCAATGAAAAAACATCTTTGGAACGAAGAGCACTAGCGTGTCGAAAATTACTCACACATTTTTACCAAGAAAAATGACTTATTTTTCATTATGTGTCTGGTAAAACGTAATAAAATGCATCCAAAATAAGCGAGTAACAAAGGTAAAGTAGCACAAAAACGACAACTAACAAGCACAAAATCAGCATGAGTTTAGAATGCGTTTTCTTCTTTACAATCAAATCCCATTATTCGTGGAGGGTCTCCCACAGGCTGTCTGAATGACGCAGAATGTTCTTCTCCACAAATTATCCATTGCTCATTGGTCACGAGGATTGTAATCTGAGTTTTTAGCAGGCTTTTTCGCTGAACTGAACTGATAAAGTTTTCTTGCCGGGGAGTGAATTTCTCCGTTATTTCCCTTCATCTCCTCTCACCCTTCTATACCCTCCTCTCTTTCCGTCATATTCCTTTCCTCATCCGTTTCTCCTTCTCTCCCGCCTTCTCTGTTGTTTCGATCTCCATCGCTTCACCCATCTCCCTATTTGATGTCTTCAATAATAGTACGCACGGCGCATTCCAGTGAAAGATGCTCACTCATTAGGCTAACTAAACATTTATTGTAATATTCGAAATTAAATTTCGGTCCAACTTGAACTTGTAACTATATTAGACATATCATTCAATTTATTATTTTAATGAGCTATTAACGCGAGACGTTTGGCAGGCTTTTAGGTGCTATGGTTCTCTCAGGATTTTATCTCTTTATAATATATATATATATATATATATATATATATATATATATATTACACATTGTTATACTCTATACAACAATATACCAACATAAGGTACTTCCCATCTCATCTTCCTGCTTGCCATTTTCCTCGGTCTCAACCTCGTCCTGTTCTACTCCTCTCTCATTTGTTCAATTCCTTTCTGTTAGGGCCAACCGTCCTCCTCAACGTCCATTGGCGTGAACCGTCTCCTCCCCCCCAAGCCCAGGCAGAGCTGCTCCAGTGTCTCGTCTCGTGCATCGTCCTTCCACCCGTCTGCCCGGCCGTCCCTGCCCGGCCCTGCCCGGCCGAGGCGACAGCGCGGCGCGGCGTCAGCGTTGCCTGGAGCGGCGCGAGTCACTGGGCGACAAATATCCAAGGCGCCCTTGTTTACTCCACGCACCCCCATGCACCGCTTCACGCCACTTCACTGCCCCACCCCTCGCAGCTCGCTTCGATACATCACATCCCCATTCGATTCCTCGCCACCAAGCGACTCGTCTCGACTCTTCCCCGCTTCCATGATTCGCCGCTTCCCGCCTCGGCGACTCGTCTCTCCACCGTCCCGACGTCTCGTCCCACCCCACCTCGACACCTCTCTCAACCTCCAGTCGTCCGCGTTTCCGAGACACGTCGCCGCTCGAGTTTCGCACGTGCCGCTAACAGGCCACAGCAAAGAGCGTCCGATGTCACTGGGGCACAGGATCCCCACCGCCATCCACCTTGCCCGCGTCGCGACGTGCCCGCCCAGACAAGCCCCGCTCTGGTCGCCAGGGCGCGCCCCGTCACGACCCGGTTCGTCTTGGCCGCACCGTCACGACTACCCCGTCAACGCCAGCTCTGCCTTGGCCCGCCCCGTTACGGCTCGACCCGACACGGTCGGTCTCGTCATGGCCCACTCAGTTAAGGCTATCGTGTCACGGCTACCCCATCACGGACCACCTCGTCACGGCTCACCCCCTCAGGTCCTCCCCGTCACGGCACACCCCGTCACGGCACACCTTGTTACGGCCCACCGTGTCACGGCCCACCCCGTCACGACCCACCCCGTTACGGCCCACCCCGTCACGGCCAGCCCCGGCACGATCCGCCTCGCCTAGCCTACGCAGGCTTCTCTCCGCCTTGTTCCTTACTGTCCTTTCCTGTCTTCCCCCACCAGGTCTCGCCGCCTCCTTTCAGGGTTTATCCCGTTTAACATTCAAGAGGTACGTGACGGAGCGCGGAGGTTGTTAAAGCGTTGTTTGAGGTCTACTGCTCAAGAGCTTTGCGACGCAGAAATTTTAATGAAACGATCTTTATTAACGGAGTTTAGTTGCAGGCTCATAAACTCGCGTGTACGTGTGCAAAAGTGTGGACAATGTACCTTTGAAACGTACACATTCCATTTAAAGACATCACAGGCGTCAAGAAGTGTCAATGGAGTGTTGACTATCTTTTCTTATAATTCTATATTGTTATAAAATCGATTTAACGCGGACAAAGAAGCAAAAAGACATTCGTAACGGTCGGTTTCCTTTAAGGATTTAACAGTCCGCTGTCCGTTAAGAACAACCGAAACAAATGAGTAGTAAATAAAAATGGCAAATGAATACACTTATTCCTTGAAATTATATTTCTTATCGTGATAATAACTCTGCATTAAACGACTGACTGAAATAAGCCATGATTATTACGTGCGGAATTAATTCCATTTTAACCAAAGTATCAACGCCCTTCTCTCAATCAGACCTGTGCCTAACTAGCATACACTAGACTTGCATACGTAGCGCATACGTACGTATGTAAGCGCATCTCTCCCTCAATAATTCTCTCAGAGCAACCCAAACGTTAAAAATATGACATCGACGGCCACTAATAATGGAGAAAAAACGTAATTTCACACACACACACACACACACATAAACATCTAGGCGTCCAGGATATGAAGTATTGGACGGAAAACACACACTTTTTAAAAGTAAAATTTAATACTGAAGAAGATATTTAAAAATATAGAAGATATTAAGAAAAAGAAGATATTAAAAAAATACAATAAGATTGTGATGTCGGTCTTGGAATTTGACTTCACTGTTATTTCATTCAAGAGTGCCTGGACGTCCATCAACACTCCCAAACATTAACGTCATCGACTGCTTCTAAAGATGGAGAGCAAAGACATTCCACATACGCGCGCGTTGAGCATCAGGGAGCAAGCGAGGAAATCGCGCCTTTTTTGAAAGCGCCCGCGTCCCGCCCCGCGCTGAGCTACAGGGGTGCCAAACTAATTTACCTCGTTGGGTCTCAAGCTGCGCGAGCCAATCGAGGCAATTAGATGGGGGCAGCGCGGCGTGTGACGCGCAGCGCGATTGCAGAGAGTGTACGGGGGGTGGCGGGGAGAGGGCGAAAGCGCAGCGAGTTCAGGCAATTTCGAAAACCACAAGCGAGAGCGTTCTGCGACGGAAGAGGACGCGATTGCACGCTGCGTCCAAACGATCAGTGGGGGAGGGGTGGGGGAGGGACTGCGATACGTTCTTGTACACTTACCCATACGTTTCATCACTAAGGAAAACAAACGCTGGTGTTTGTGAAAATTCCTTATCCATTACCGTCACTCTTTCATTAAACACCTGGATCCAGACACACGTCATCCATCCACAAAGTCCTTGGTCTTCCTTCGTCAACCTATTACTGTCCATTTCATTTCTTCGGGAGTGTACTACTACGCATTCTTTGCGTAAATAGCGTGTTTGGTTTAAATGAATTGCATTATATTCACATCTTTTATTAGATTTACAATTTTTTGATTGATTCTCATTCTTCATATCCCTGGAGTCTTTTGTATTGGACCATATATTCTACATAATATTGTCTCTTAAATTTACTAAGATGAAATTTTTTTTCATTGAGGGTCCAGGCTTCTGAGGCATACGTTACAATTGGATGTACTAAGGTCTTATAAATTATCATCTTGATATCTCTTGTTATTAACTTTGACCTTAACAGATTCAAATTAGCATGATATGCTTCATGTCTCTTTCTAATTCTTTCGTTGATTTCAACTTGGATTTATTTTTCACATTGAATATATTGCCTAAGTAATTGAAGTTTTCTACTATCTGTAACTGGCAGTTGTCTCTTAGTATGTTTATTTATTTTATACTTTGCGGTTACATTACATGAAAGAAATAACTGTAGAAAAGTTAAAACAAAAAAGTGCAATTCATTCACTATTCACCGTGAACCAAAAATTATACACGTTGCTAAAAATGTTATGGAAATGTCAAATATTTACCAAGATCTGAACTATACAGATCTAAACGACTATTAAAGGATGTCCTTCAATCCATCTTAATTTAAAAATGTAATGCTTCACATATGATTATAATCGCTGAGTTTCTTTTGTAAAGGGACACATGGTCCAAAAGATTGCTGGACATTGCGTTGGGACATTGGAGCTGGACATTATGTTGGGACAATCTTTGCTTTTTTAAAAACATTCAATCTTCGAACTTAGAAATCGCGCTATCTGCCCTTCGTAAACTTTAACTTTATACTCTCACACGCTTCCGAGCGCTCAAATTCTTATTGCAACTCGCAAAAACGAACGACCTCATAAACAAATGAAGGTAGATAAGCGTTCATTATATTAATTTTAAGATAGTGTTAGATAAGCAAGCGACAACACATCTGGGGCCCACAACCGTTCATTTAAAATAAGATTTGGTGAAGCAAAAAACTCAAATTTCTTTCCAAACGAAAATCATAAATGTTTTAAATATAAAGATAATATGATAATTAATAACAAGACAGTAGCCAGTAGTGTATCCCAGGGCGGGAAGGTCATATAATCAAAGGATACTGAATATTCGCATCTTCAGATCATACTACGTTGAACAAACCACTCCACTTAGAGTCAACTGCCAAACATGGTTCTCTGGCCTACTTCATCTAGCGCCGAAACGAGGAAACCGTGCGCTTGTGTCTGATTCCTATAGAAGCGTCGTCTTTCGGCCTATCTCCAAAATGGCAACCAAATCCATCCCCAGAACAGAGTTTGGAAGAACTGAGCACTGCTCAGAAGCTAGACTGATTATAGAAAAAAATCGCAAGTCTAATTTTCTTCACTGAATCCTAAAAAAGTCATGAAGATGAATAAAAACCATACAAGAAATAAAAAACTTAAATTAGCACCACTTTTGACTAATGAAACATAATTATAACAATTCATTAAAAAATCTAATTGCACAAACTACAACAACGTCAACTTTAGTTTCCGTACTATACACATACACACTTGGTATCTAATACCAAAACTATAAGGAAAGGAATAGTAAACATGAAAACTAGAGGAATTAAGGAAATAGTCATATTTATTTCCGATATTATTTCTAATCTTTATTAGGCTAGTAAGATTTTTTTCTGAAAATTTCTTTTTATCACAATCATCTCCAAATGTACAGTAACTGAAAAAATTTTTGAAGAAATTGTCGTCATTCAAGAGAGGAAGGAAGAAGGTGTGCCAGAAATACGGGGGTCCGTGTGCGTGTGTACGTGCGAGATTCTCTCAATTTTTCGGCCATTTCTCGTGCGTCGGGGGGAAGATACAAATGCGAAGCAGTTTCATGTTTCAACTCTACACCATTACGCATCTTTTCCTTTCTTTTTTTCCTTGGAGTCTCAGAAAAATTCAAACATCCTCTTATGCTTTATATCGTATTCCTTTTCTGGGAAACTGAATCGAACATGTGGATATTTCTGGATTTTATATATATTTCTTTCATCTTTTATCGGTTTCGAAACAAAATGTCACATAGGTTGACCCGAACATTTGTTATATGTTCCAAGAGTATTGCGTTACCACTTGAAGAAGACAGTATTGAGTTAGAACTGGCTTCGAAAAGGGGAAACAAAGAACAAAAGTTTACTGAAAAAAGTATTCTGAAACACGACAAGTGTACATGTTATATAAAAAATCCTTTTCTATCATAACTAAGTAGGTTTACTTTTTGTAGTTTTGTTCTTATTCATTTTTTGAACTTTCTATACAAGTACAATATGAAAAACTCAATTCAAACACCTTTCTTTTCGTAAATGCAGCATATACCAATTTCGTTTATAAATACAATAAAACACATAATACTGTTCTTAAAGATGAACTCTCATTTACAGGTTTTTACTCTTACAGCTGAAACAAATCCAACAGGCCAAGTTTTACAGATGCATGAACTTCTAGAGTACTCCGTCAAATACAATAGAGTATTGCTATGTAACTTTAAGATGTGTATCGTGTACGGAGAACTTCGTTGCTTGGAAAGACGTCAACTCCCTGTTGAACGATACTGAGAACTGCTAATAAGTTAAAATTATTAGACAATTTTAGAAATATTACGAGGGGTGGAGCAGAAGTCATGACAACTATTTTTTGGGAGAATATGAGTAGGGGCGGACAATTTCAAATATACACATGAAAGGACCAAGTATAAACTAAGTGCTTGGACATTTATCAACACACAAAAATTGACTTTATCATATTTATTAAAGTATTTGAAATGACCGTACTCGTTTCATGTTGTAATGTATTTGAGAGAATATGACTTCAAAAATTCGAAAAGCATTACATAACCTCAACAGGTAGATGCTCGATAACCGCACATCACACTGATCCGCTTACTGACAGGTCGTCACATTGCTGATCACTGGTTGCTGCGCATCTTTGCAGGAACTCTCCTGCGCATCTCGTGGGTGTCTGGTATGGAAGGGCATTATTCCATGAGCTTACACTAATTCCCTGTGACATTCTCAGGTATTCCTTTCATGGTGAACGGCTCTCTTGGAGTAAGAGCGCTATTGGAAATATGTTAGAATCACCTCGCACGGCGGTAGACGGACAACTGATTTCAAGTTGCTCTCTGTCCTAATAGAGAGACTTGCAGAGGTATCTGCTGATGTAAACACACCCTACTGCAGAATTTCTTTCAAGATATAAATTAAATTTTGCAATCCGATAACATTTCTTTTAGAAAAAAAATTGTTTCCATGACTTCTGCCTCAATCCTCGTATATTATTTATATAATAAAAAATTATTATTGCAAACGCTGTGACGATTTTTATAGACACAACGCGACTATGCAAGCACTAAAAGTACTCGTACCACTTAAATAAAAGTATTAACCGCTATTTTTCACATCAATTCTACGGGACAGAATAATCTTCTAGTAACAGAAAATATTGTCAACATGCCCTCGAGCTCTACCAAAAGTGAACATTTTACGTTTAGGACAAATTATTATTTTATCACTTTCCTAAATAATCGCCACAAGCTACTATTAATTTAAATATACGTAAATTATAAATATCAGGCATTTCAATAGAATAGTTTTACTCCATTATCTATATTGCCAGATTTATTATATAATGATATTTTTGTTCAATCGCAGGAACAGAAAACACTTTTCCGGCGTATTCGAATTACACCAATTCTCAAGAATCATTTCAACACTTCCATTGCGTACCAAAATGGAAATATCTTAATTAAATACATTTATTAACTGCAATAGGTGCAACGAAAATAAAATCATTTGTATTTACAATCTGTAGACGTAGTGAGAGAAGTTAAAATAAATAATTTTATTTAATAATTCAGAAATATATGTTTGAATATTACTACGCTTCAGAATCAGACCTCTCGGTTTCGTTTTCACATGATTTTTTGGAATTTGCACATTTGTCCATTAATATCCTGCAACCCCAGCCATCGCATTGATTTATTGATGTATCTTATAAAACAAATGAAACATATTGGTTTTGCCCCTTCAATGTTTTGCTATATCTAAGCAGACTTGACAAAAATTGGCTAAGATTTTAAAAATTCACCAATCTCTTGATTTCATCGGAAACACTAGCAACAAAGCCGTCACCGTCACCGTAGTCACAACCACCACCGCCACTGCCATTACCGTCGCAGCCCGTGCCATCACCATTACAGCCGCCGCCGCCACCACCACCATCATCATCAACACTACAACAACAAAGTCACACCCCCTCGCATCGAATGTTGTCAACAGCGCCGCCGCCGCCACCGCCACCGCCACCATCATCAACACTACAACAACAAAGTCACACCCCCTCGCATCCAATGTCGTCAACAGCGCCGCCGCCGCCGCCGCCGCCGCCAACGCCGCCAACGCCACCGCCACCGTCATACTAGGACTTCCATGTTCCTAGACTCACTGCCGCAGCCTCCATCGCCATCGCAGCCGCCACCTCTGCTACAGACCGGCTCAGGTGTCTCAGGGCATCAGCTGAGCTTCTAGGGTTCGAGTCCCAATGGTGGCCAGATAGCTAGGTTGAATTCAGCTCCTATGTGGGGGAGATTTTTAGCGGTCGGCCGCTCTGATCCTTTCCGTGGTTTCTCCAATCAACACCAGGCGAATACCTGAGTAGTACCCTAACAAACGGACCAAGGACTACACACGATCTTTCCTTACTCTTCCTTACCCTAGCCTCAGAACTTATGCACACTCTCGCACACACACACACTGACATGCATTGCAGAATCACACATGTCGGGAGATCAGTCGGGTTTAGAGCTTGTTCCGACTGGGGTGATGCCCCGGGGGTGGGGGATAAAACAGGAAGTTGACGTGTGGGTCGGCACCGGATCTCGCCATCCTGCGGGGGAAGATCACTTCCCCGTCATAAAACACACACTACTCGCCACTTCCACTTAAAACGTTCACTGTACTCACTCTACTAATGACTAGCAGTCGACGCGCCCGGCCGGAATCACCAATGAACCAACCAAACCAGTGCTGCCTGCGCCACTGCAGCCGCAGCAGCCACCATTGCCGTCACCCCTTCACCATCCACGCCCCCGCTGCCCCGCTCCCGCCGATGCCAAGGCCACGCGTGGGTGAATGGACTTCCATACACCCGCACCGCGCCAGCTGCGGGCCTCGCGAATTATCGAGGCCTTTTATGTCATTGGCGTCGGCGGCGCTTTGACCAGTTGGCCGTTTCAGGGAGAAGCGGAGCGGCCACGGCAGTGAATCGCTCGCACAAAAAATTACGCGCACGATAACGCGAGTCTTGCAAAATTTGCCCGTGCGGTGGGAGTCAAGCGTTGAATGTGATATTTTTGTATG
Source organism: Acheta domesticus (assembly GCA_031308135.1). Classification (NCBI taxonomy): domain Eukaryota; kingdom Metazoa; phylum Arthropoda; class Insecta; order Orthoptera; family Gryllidae; genus Acheta; species Acheta domesticus. The sequence continues at coordinate 33,855,143 of JAHLJT010003656.1, forward strand.
GTGAAACTTTTTCAGAGACATGATGAGGAAAACAAGTTGTCTGTGAAGTCTGTATTAGACAATCTTTTTATTTCATCGTTCTAAAAGGTTCAAAGAGCTATTCATGTGAAAAGAGGTTTCCGTTGAGCGAGAACGGTCATAATTCTGTCACGGTATCATAATTCTGCATCTTACACCGGAATAAGTTTTATTTTCACCCTGTTTCTCCAAACGCTTTACTTGTAATACGTGGATACTTGAAGGAGTGACTCAAGCGTACTTTATGCTTTCTTTGTACCTTTCGTTGCTTTCAGGTTGAGACTGATTAACATAGGTGCAGCCACAGTCGTACGCGCACTCTCCCTACTCACCGTACTGCGGTTTGGGAGCCCATCGTACATCGTACGAATACTTTTGTAGAATTTATTCTGCTCCTTAGGAGTAGATATAAGAATACTTGTAATGGTGCAAGACAGTAGCATTTTCCAAACATAACTACTAAAAATATACAAAAAGCAAACCTAATAATTACATATCTACTCAATACATTTTTACAGAATGAATGTCCTAACGCTATCCTGCTAACGATGACTTACTAATACAAAATAAATAATTTTAATGTTAACACATTCTAAAAATACAATTAATTTATTGTATTTTAAAATACATTTTGATAGTCTTGAGAGCCGCTGCAGGTAATTTCCTCCAATTTTCTATTATTCTGCTTACAAATGAAAATTTACCAATATTTGTTCAAGGTTTTCTTTGCCGAATTTTCGAAACGAAACTCTTCCACTCGGTGTACAATATGTCGGTTTCGATAATCTCACCCGCACTTTCGTCCATGACCTCTTATTGATTCGAATAATGCACAAAGTCGCGATTTCTCGATCACACTTTTTTGAACCACTGGGAGTTGCGAACCCACCACGATATTGCTGACCAGAGGAAGGGAAGCAGGTTTCATCTAGATTGGGCTGACGTTGTGACCCACGGACCCCCCATTCGCGTCTCGTCTTTCTCAACGTACAGGGGAAAGGACGGAAATTACGTAGAGGATTTTAGGATTCGAGGCGACCACGATCGTTCGAAGAGTGACAACTATAGCGATCTTTAGTAAGCACATTGCCTCTGAACTAAATTCAAATCGCCTGTTTCGTCGCCCGAGATAATACCTTCTTTCTCCGCTAGGTGAAAGGAGCGTAGTAGAAATTTGCGTGGTCAGACGGAAGAGCGGGCCTGATGGCCCGAGTCTCGCCACGTAAAATAAGGCACTAAGTAACTAACTAACTAACATTGTGAAGCAGAATACTTATTCACTTTATTATAAACTGCATGATGGTATTCATTTCGACAATTTTTTGATTAAAGAAACATGGCTAAACGTTTATTTTTCCAATAGTTGAATCCATTTTATAAAGAAAATACATTAATTTTTTTTACATTTTGGGAATACATATGGAATTTGATGTAGACCTAAAGAATTCTTGGCAGATTTTCTGGGGATTCCGCACTTCCCTTTAACACATCTACTCGTATAATCAATTATGAATGTCAATAAGATGAGCAGTTTGCCGTTAAAGCTTTTTAGTTCAATTCTGTTTACATTTTAATATGGTTTTTCACTCATGTGATTTCGACCAATAATGTTTGAGAATTCGTATCGTTTGAGCCAATAATTGCTGTAGTTATTCTCAAAATGTTCCACTTTCATCTCAGCTTTATCGTTTTATAACGTATTAACATATTTTTTATATTACATTTTCACTTCTGAACATATACCATGGTCGAAGAACACTTGCTTCAAATGTCACAATGAAAATCGGTTGAGGCACATTAACTCTCTAACTGCTGAATTGGATAAAGCAGAAATGAAGAAGAAGATGAAAAATAATTGACTTTGCTCAAAAGTAGTCCCCGTAATCATAACACTTAGGTTGTGAGGTTTCACACGTAAATATACTTCTAGTTACACAGCTCGTGAATTTATCCTACGGTTTCCTAGAGAGGCACAACGGAGTCTGTAAGTTTGGGAGCAGGGCTCGCCTGAAATTTGCTCCCTACTCCGCTTAAGGGCTTCTCCTGGAAACCAGCGAGTGCAGCTTCCACGTTAACGGAATAAACTCAACGCTGAGAAGAGCGTCAGGAGACGAGGGAGCAAACGAGGAGTGTCGACGGCGGCGGCGGCGGCGGCGGCGGCGGCGGCGGCGGCGGTATCGTCGCAGGGAAGCGAAGGGCGGGGAAGGGTGGAGCGGGGAGGGGCGGGGCACCGCTCTCAATCACCGAGCGCTGGTTAATTATAGATATTAACAAATTCCACAGCGCGTCGCTGCGCTTCGGATGACGGCGCCGCCGCAGATATTTTGCCACCAGGAGCGCCACCGTCGCCACGGCGACCGCGCAGCCCTGCTCCCCGCCACGGGCCCTGCCTCTTTGCGGTGCAAGCTCGTTCCCGATTTTCCGCGCCTGGTTGCGGCCGACTGCCTGTCAAATTCTGTTCGACGATATACGCTGACCATTCGCACCCACAGATCGACGAAATCGACATGTTCATACCTGACCAGAAGAGCCAGATATTTTCTTGTCACGGCCAAGCCTGCCCTGTACTGTCAAGCTCTTTTCGTGTCATCCTTCTCCCCTTGACCCGTCTCACTTTGCAGTGTCCTGCCTCGACATCTCCCCTCCCCAGTTGCATAGTTCCGTCGTTCCTTGCCGTGTCATGTCGTCCCCTCCTACTTACACCACCATGCCTCGACGCGATTCTGACGGGGGCAGGATTTTTCGACACTAGCTTGTCACCTAGGTCGAATTCAGTCGCTGTCCTGGAGGAGAATTCTGGAGGCCGGCTGCTCTGATCGGTAGTTTTCCGAGGTTTCTCCGCCCAACACCAGGCGAATGCCGGATCAGTACCCTAAGAGACGAGCCACGGACCGCGCACAATCTTTCTTTCCTCTTCCTAGATCTATCTTCACCTCTTACACACACGCTTACACTAACATGCACTACACTACCACACATGCCGGGAGACCAGTCTGGAGCTGAGAGCTTGTCTCGGGTGGGGCGGTGCCCCGCTGGTGGGAGATACCTGGTTGAGGGAAAACTCCGCTAGTCGACGGTAGGTCGGCGCCGAATCTCGTCAGTCCAGTGGGGAAAAGATCACCGCCACCTCCCGAGTAAAAACACACACAACACTCACGGGACTAACTACCTCTGTAGTCGGCGCGTCCGGAATCACGAACAATCAATCAATCGACCCGATTCACCTCTCCCCACCGCCTGTTCTCTCACCCCGACCCACCTCACCCTCAATCTACCATCCTCCTGACCCACATCGTCCTGTTCCACCTCTCATCATACCACTTTCGCCTCACCCCCTGTCCGTTAAACCCAGCTCAACGCCTTCCTTTGCCCTAGGGCTCATCCCTGTCCGTCTCCTCCTTCCCCAAACTCCCTTTCTTCCGACCTTCCCCCGTTCCCCGCCCGCTCCTGTCCCGCACTGCACCACCGGGCGCCGCGCACCGCAGCGGGATTCCTGATCCCGTACATAATTGATTCCCGGTTCCATCAGACGAGCGGAGAGAGCGGGCGCACGGCCGCCGACCTACGAACCTTCCGGAGAATTTTCACGGCGCGCTCCGCCCTGTCCTGGCCGCTCCGTCTCGCCACACCCCGTGCCCCAACACGTCGCGTCACACCACGTGGACCGCCACACATCCTTCTCCATGCTACCACCCCCGCCACACCCGTGCCTCAAACACGTCGCGTCACACCACGTGCACCGCCACACATCCTCCTCCATGATACCACCCGCCACACACCGTGCCCCAACACGACGCGTCACACCACGTGCACCGCCACACATCCTCCTCCTGCATGCTCCCACCCCGCCATGCCAAGGTGTTACTCTTTTTTTTTTTTTTTGGCTATTTCAGGTCGCATCAACTACTAGGTCATTAGCGGCCACTATTGGATGTAACGTTATGGTATGAGGATAAAACGATATGGAGATGATACGGGGTGAAAGGGCGAAGACATATAACCATGCCCGAGGCGGGACTCGAACCCGCAATCCCCGGTCCAAGTTCACTAAGGCACTACTGTTTCAGCGATCTTGGCCACGGGGCCGACTAGCTGTTACTCTTCCTGACCGGTCCTTTCGATCCAACCCACCACGCCCCTGCTTCCCCGTACCCACCACACCTCACCTCGCCATTCTCCCATCCGGTCATTTCATATCTCAGCAAACCACTACGTCATGCATCCTACCGTGTCACTATCCCCGTTGAGCCTATTCTCTCCACCCCGCCCGCCCCGTTTCTCCCCGTCCTTCGCCACTTCTCCCCTCCGTGCTCCCACCTCCCACCCTCCGGCGACCCATGTCGCCCCTCCCTTCCCGCTACGTGTTAACGATCAGGCCATGGCCCATGACTCCGCTCCGCCCCTTCCTGCCACACGACACTTCCTGGACACGCTTTTCGCTCCACACCCCATCTCCCGGTTGCTCCCCGTTCCCCGCCACACCTCGCTTCCCTACACTTCCACCCATCTTCCTTCCCTAACAATTCTCCCGTGGCGACTCCCTTTCGGTCTACCCCGTCTTCCCGAAAGCCTCCATTCTTGACCTCGTCTCATTACCACCACCCCAAGCAATGCCGCGCGTAAGTCAATCGCTCCGTCATGCCTCCCGCCCAGTCACTCTTCTCGACGGGTCATTTTGCTGGGTGGCGTCAACTCATTTGAGCCTTCAACTCAGGCAACATCAATTTTCGGGTAGATAGGCCTTAGGGAGGTCGATTATTCTGAAGAATGATTAAAAGGTTTTCTCATGTTATTCTCATGTTTTTGAAAGCGCATTAAAAATTGTTAAATGATAAAGAGACCGCAAACAAGGAATTTCGAGATTCTTCTATTTATGGTCACCACTTATTAGGGTGGAAGTAACGAAGATAAAAACCAAATTTAGTAACAGTAGGTTCCAAAGACGCAATTGATTGGTGGAATAGAGAGGGGGAGTCAGAAAAAGATGTGAGGAGAATGGATGGGGAAGGCATGGGACGGGACGGGATAGGGTGAGGTGGGGTGGGATGGGATAGGGATAGGACGTGATAGGGCCCCGCCTCCTCAGGGTTACTATGGAGGGGATGTAAGGATGGGTTGGACGGGAAGGGGCAGGATGGAATGGGGTGGAACGTCGCGAGAGTAGACTGGGTGCGACGAGAAGGAACAAAATGGAGTGGAATGATGTGGAAGTGGATGGGTCGACAATCGGGGAATGTCCGGGGAGAGCAAGATGTCATGAGATGGAGCGTGGCTGGGGCGCGTGAGCGGGGTAGGCGAGGCGGCACGGAGAGGAGCTGTGCAGGGCAGGGCAGCCGTGCGGGGCGGGCGTCGCGGAAGGGGCGGGGCGGCCAAAACGGCGCGGCAGGAAGGGGGCGGGGCGTCGGAAGCGCGGCCGGGGCCGGGGCCGAGGCGCGGCCCGGAAGGCGGGCGATCCGCGCGGGCGCCAGCAAGAATTACAGGCGGTTGCCCGGAAAGAAGATTTCCGGGGCGGTTTAATACTGTTTGCCGGGCAATATGCCGGCCACGAAACTTACCCTGGGGAGCGTGGGCGGGCGAGCAGGCGGCGGGCCGGGGGGGGGGGAGGAGGGTTGCTTCCGAGGCTTCGAATCTTCGCTAATCCCGACCAAAGGCCTACTTGCTCTCATTAGCACGTGCGGGGGCGGGGCGCGGCGGGGCCGGGGCGAGGGCGAGGGCGTGGTCCGCGCTGGCCGTAAGCTGCTTAGCGGCCGCCCGAATAAAACGGGACCTGCTGCGCCCGGGAGGTGCGCCCCGGCCGAGCCAGGAGTGGGGCCGGGCCGTGCCGTGCTGGAGATGCCCTGCGCTGTCCAGACCGGGGCCAGGGAGGCAGTGCGGGTGGACGCGAGCGCTACGGCGCAACGGCGAAGAGGGGGGTACATTGTGCGGAGGATTTTCGAGCAGGCGTTTCACAAGGAGCTCTTCGATTCGTTATTTATTTTTAGTAATCCAGAAGTCTTATAATACCGCCTTAATGTAACCATAGGTACAAAAAGTCACTTAACAGTTAATGATTTAACAGACCGCCATCTGTAAAGAAAAATCTAACTAATGACTTGAAGCGAAAAACGACATAAGCAGGTTATTTTTCTTAAATGAAGATGGTATTAAGAAAAGTATTGAGACATACATTGCAGACATCACAAATCACAGACTGTGAGGGATATTCCCTATTAATCCAAGGCAGGGAAAATCTGGGAACCCTGAAAAAATCTGCTGTGAACCCGTGTTGTCTAGCACAATTTTCACGTGGAGTGACCTAGATTTGAACCCTTTCCAGATGTGAACGGGGAGTGGTCCCACCACTTCATCATGAGTTGCACCGTTTATTGAGGATGTTGGTTCTCTAAGAGATTTGCGACTATTCTAGAGAGAGTATGAATAATTTTCTGAGCAATAAAATATCTACCGACAACGAAAGAAAGGTCACAGACGTTGGGGATTTACAAGAAAGTAGGTATATTTCTTACTCTAAATGTTTTCCTGAAGGTGTCCACTGTCCTAGAGTTTTACCAGTGAGTCTGGGAACACCGCGTAAACGTTCGATATTCGCCTTGAAAAGTTCATTCATTCATATCGGGAGAGATGGTTCAACTGATGTCCCTATAGTGCCTCTGACCGGGAAGTCCTAGGTTTCGAGTCCCGATGGCGACCGGATTTTCGACACAGGTCGAGTTCTGTCGCTGTTTGGAGGAGAATTTTAGGTTTCCGAGGTCGTTCTCCAATCAACACCAGGCAAATGCCGGAACAATGCCAACACCAGCCACGGACGGGCCATAGACCGCGCGCGATCTTTCCTTCCCCCTTTGTCCTATCCTTTCCCCTTACACACACTAATATGCAAAACACTACCACATGCCGGGACACTGGTTGGAGGCTTAGAGCTTGTCCCGGCTGGGGCGGTGCCCCGTCGGTGTCAGAAACGTAGTTGGAGAAACCCCGTTAGTAGACGGTAGGTTGGCGCTGGATCTTGCCATCCAGCGGGGTAAGATCCTCGCCACCTCCCAATAAAACATGCACTTACACGTACGGGGCTAACGACCTCGATAGTGGACGGCGCCCGGAATCACTAGGAATCAATCAATTGAAAAGTTCATCACATGAAATCCGGCACAGGTCTACAGAAGAGCAGGAACCTCAAAAATGTATTGAAGGTCCCAAAAGATTGTGGGTGGATTGATTGATTCAATTACGATTTTGAATTGACTGTCAGCGGACACGTGCACTTTGGCAGTCCCATTTGTAATGTGAATGTTGATATCTCAGGAGGTAGCGGTATCACAGTCGATCGGAGCGGGTGGAGATGTGAGGGCGGCAAGTGACGGGTGGCAAGGTGAAGTACGGCGGCAGGCGGCGGGAATGCCGTTAGCTGGGGACGTTGGAGCCTGTGAGGGGAGCCAGGGTAGACGGGTTGGGGTGAACACTCAGAGTTCTGGAGACGGCAGCACCAGATGGGAAGGTATCAAGGGCGGCGCGAGAATCGGTGGGGGCACCGAGGTTGGTTGGGAAGCGAGCGACGGATAGCGTGGAGGCGAAACGGCGGGGGCGGCGGAGGCGAGCAAGGGTGGGTGGGGGGAGGCGCGAGAGGTGAAAGCGACGAGAGCTACAAGGTGGCGAGGTACGGGGCCGACGGGGCAGCCGAATGTGGCGTTGACCGGGAGGATGGAGATGGCGGAGGCGGCTGGAAGCGACTGCTGTGTGGGAGGCCGATGCGCGGAGGCGTCGAATAAATAAGCCTGCGCAGCGGCGGGGGGAGGCGAGGCGAGGCGTCGGCGAGATCTTCGCGCGCCGTCCAAGCCGCCGCCGCCGCCGCAGACCTAGCGCCTGGGGCGAAGGCACGCGCGGTATGCGAAGCATACCGCCCACTCTCCCCCTGCCAGCAGCCTGAGGACGCTCCTCTGGTGCTGGCGACGGCGTTAAGGGTGGAGAATGCGACTTCGTCATCGGTGTTCGTGACTACGTAGGTGTCAACATCGATGTTGGTGTGGGTCTCGCTGTCGATATCGAATTCGGTGTCGGATTCAGAGTTTGATTAAGATTAGGATTCAGATTCAGAGTCGGATTCGGATACGGATTTGGAGTCAGAGTCGATGTCGGAGTCGGTGTCGGAGTCAGTGTCGGAGTCGGTGTCGGAGTCGGTGTCGGTGTCGGAGTCGGTGTGGGAGTCGGTGTCGGAGTCGGTGTCGGAGTCGGTGTCGGAGTCGGTGTCGGAGTCGGTGTCGGAGTCGGTGTCGGAGTCGGTGTCGGAGTCGGAGTCGGAGTCGGAGTCGGAGTCGGAGTCGGAGTCGGTGTCGGAGTCGGAGTCGGAGTCGGTGTCGGAGTCGGTGTCGGAGTCGGTGTCGGAGTCGGTGTCGGAGTCGGAGTCGGAGTCGGTGTCGGTGTCGGAGTCAGTGTCGGAGTCGGTGTAGGTGTCGGTGTAGGTGTGAGTGTCGAAGCCAGTGTCGGAGTCGATGTCGGTGTTGGTGTCGGTGTCGGAGTCAATGTCGTATTTACTATCGGATTTAGTGCCGCTTTCGGTGTTTGTCTTGAAGTCGATATCGGTATCAGTCTCACGTACGGTATCAGGTACGATAGTGATATGCAGTCGATAATATTGATGTGAATGATCGTGAAGATCTTGATGCGGCAGGAAATGATAGTGCAAAGGTGAAGATGGTAATGATTAGAGGATGGATTTTAACGAAATGTAATTTTTTTCTTTTCACTTTATAAAATGGTGGTTAGTATAGAAATTCATTTTATGTTATGAAAAAAGCAAACGACCTACTTTTATACGTCATTTTTTGCATTTTTCGTCGAATTAGTGTAATAAGTAATTTCTTTACCATTTTTCGTCATATTTAAAGCATTTTTCGCTGATTTTATAGATTTTAATTTCATTTTAATGGTACTTTCTTCAAATAGTATTTACTAATTTCTTGGTTTCCTATTCGATTTCTTCGCTCAGGAGTTGTATATTCAGCCATTAAATATGATCTCAGATTCCTGTGAGACCTGTCCGCGCCATTGGCGGTTCAGCCGATTTCGGTGTAACTAAAGACAGAAATGTTCTGGTAAATAAAAGCCGAAACCAAAGGTTTGAAAGCTGAGTTCACTTGAACGAAATAGAAGACGCCTCGATTACATAAGTAATGCATCTAACAGCTTGAGTTGGATACATTCAAAATGGTTTTCTTCACATTTTTACGTAATGTTTCTTCACTTTTAGAGCATTTTAAAAATATTTTAAGAGCATTTTGTTGATCATTTCTGGCGACGTTTTAGGTCAGCAAAATCCACCCCCTGGTAATGAAGATTGTGATATTGGCCATATAAATCTCTAAATAGGATTCTAGAGCGTGTAGGGATAAGGGAAGCTATTGGTAATATACTTTGAATTTGTAATATTACGTTTTGGATCCCATTTAATTTGTATTTCTTCGAAGCTGCCGGAAATTTTCCTGCTCTCTCCAGGGAAAATGTTCAAGGAGAACGTAACTTTCATCAACAGTATATATTTCCTTAACTATTTTCTTTTGTTTTGCTTAGTGAATTTATTTCTGTAGAGACAATATATGGATTAAGGATGTGTTTCTTTCCAAAACGTTCCAAGTTGATTTTCCAATAGTGAATAATGAAACTAATTACTGAAGTATATTACAATTTCCCTTGGTGTTTGTGGATTATGCACGGACCACGTCGACACTCACGAGAGCAGCCATTACCAGTGTACAGTCGTGAGTTGCAAGCCGGCGAGGGCGAATTTTCAATAGACCCAATTTAGAGATACGGTAATCATATATTCTCTCCTTCAGTGCTAGGTATTATAGCTTGCGCGATTTTTAACACGCTTAGGTACACGTTTCTTACAAAATACAGAAGGAATCAAAATTTATTATTAATTATACTTATTTCTTATTCTAATTAAAATATATTGCTGCATTTTTACCAAATTAAGTGGGTAACGATTAATGTGAAAGTAGTTGAAAATACTTAACAGCACAACAACCTAGTTTGAGAATGTTGTAGTGAATTTGCAATAGGCAAGAGGAATCACACTGATAGTGATTATGGGCCCAAAATAGCAAATTCAGCAGCTGTTGTTATTTGCTGCCAATTACATGTTCGTTGTATCGTTGATTACATACGTTGTAGCTGTGCACTCATCTGATTGGGTGATGCGAGCGCTGACTGGAGTAGTTGGCACAATTTTAACGAGCGCCGCAGTATAACTGCGACATCAGCTGTGAGATTGTGAGTGCAGACACACAAATGGTATACACATTTGACAGAATGGGAGAAGTTGACCAGAATAAAATAATACTGCTAAGCTCTACTCATTTTGCTGAAGGAGTGAAGGCAAGATGTCGAGGTGGCATTGTTGTTTAGATGGCGGTTCCATCCATGTTTAGTTTCCCGTCTCTGATTGCCTTTGTGATTCCAATTAATATTCTCCATCACAGATAGTACTTCGAGTAGGGAAGCTAAATGCGACGAAAAAACTGCACAATGTACCGAAGAAACGCTGTAAATTCATTTTTTGGTTGTAATTAATGTTTTGTTGTAAATAATGGATGTGCCTTTTAAATAATTGGTCTTAATGAAGAAAGCTGGAGGTATTTTCTTAAAAAAATTAAAAACCTAAGATTCCTTACCTCCTAAATTGGCCTATTTGAGTTAATTCTGACCATTTTCCGATCACAAGTCATTAAACTCCAATCACAAGTCATAAAGTCATAAGCATACATCAGCATTTGATATTAACATTTAAGACTAGAATGAGGAATAAAGAAAAGCAAGGTTAGACAAAAAATATTTTGCTAAATGACCTTACTGGATTAAAGTTAAAGTAAGTTATTCACTCCCAAACTTTTTGCTTCTATTCAAAGTTTTCTGTTGATTTCTTGCTTTGAAGATTATCACTTTAAAAACGCCCTCCACTCTTCACATCGTGAAGTGAAACACGCTACCGAAAGAAAATAGTTCCCAGCGGAAAAGGCTGGAGGTCTCATATCTTTGAGACCACAGTCGAGTCACAACTTCATATTTGTTCTCCTAAATTAAATGCGGACTACAACCACGACAAGTTCTGCACTGTCCAACATATTTGCGGTGCTAACGCCCAGAAATTTAATTACACAGCTGCAACCCAGTCCGTTACTGGTATCTTACACCTTACTATGAATATTCACTCCACCAAATGCACACGATTCGTCTCACAGGAGCGGCGGAAAGTTGGGAAAAGAACACGGCGGAATTTTTATGGAATTAATTAAAAAAGTCCCATTTAACGACCTGATATTTATTTTGCTTTGCTTTGCAATTTTCGCGTTCATATTTCCCAACTCTCCATCTCGCTCTCCGTTTTTCACTTTCACGTACGACGTTCATTACCATCTCATTAAGCAGCACCCTACATACTTTCAAATAATGACGTGACTAATTAATGGTGTGTTACGTCAACGGCTGCTGGAAGCCCCTGCGCATGCTTGCAGGCAGCATCGTGTGTGGCAAAGGAAGGAGTGCGTGGTGTAAGGTAACCACATTTTTAGGTTAAAATTCGGAACAATAAAATTTGTTTTTAAAAATACTTTTTAAAATTAAACTTAAAACTAATAATATGCAAATTATTTTGCAGCAAATGTATGGTAAATAATCTATAATTAGACCAAAGAAAAGCGCAAGTAAACTATGTTTTTATTTAGAAAGAAGACTCATATGTAAAACATATCTCGAGGGTGCGGATTTCGGAACATATGGAAATGTTTTCAGGTAACACTCATCCCTCATGCACAGTTTTTTAAAAAATATCTGTTTTTGACGTTCAATAAACTATTTTACTGAGTGTAGAATAATCACAGTTGAAAGAAATTCTTTTTATAATTTTTTATTGAAGGAGTTCTATTAAAGGAGTTCTACAATTCATATTGAATTGAATTCATCCATGAAAATGTTATAGATGAAGAAAATTTGAATAGCAAAATTAATGCAATTGAGTAACAGTACAACAAACCACGGTATTTTCTACGATTGGTGATGCGAAAGCAAAAATTGTACTTTAGAACGTAATACTAAAATCACTTTGGAAATATCACACATTTAACCATTTAATAAAATATATAGGCACATGAAATAATTCATTTTATTCGAGGTGTGCTGGGGCATATTGGTTTAATCCGGAACAACTACGGTGGCCGACATTCCTTCGAAAATATTCTGGAGATTGCATCAATATTCCCTACTGCCCCCTCTACCCCCCAATAAGGGATGGATGGTCACGTAGCGTCTAGTGCCTTGTGTTTCAGAATCTGCAAGTCCTTTGCGTTTCAGAATTTGCGAGTTTTCTCTACAGCAGTACCAACACCATCTGTTGACGTCTATTAAATCAAGTGACAAAACCAATGGTTCATATTTTTTTCATGGCGTTGGCATACAGTGACCCAGGTTGTGAGTAAAACATAAAAATCTCTATTGTTGGCGCTTACATCGCTCAACCCCACCTCTCTCCAATTTCCCGCCGAATTGACCGCACGTCGATCCAGAAGATGAACACCACTTGTTTCAGAAGCACTTATACCAAGAAAAGCAATACCATGATATTTCTATCAAAAATTGAACTTGTATTCACTTCTTAATACATGACCACACACGCCACACGAACGCTGCGCCCGAGAGGTCCCTGAATAGACCAAGTAATGGAGTATCATTAATTGATTTCCTTTCGGAAAACATTAATCGCCCAATAAGCTTCATCACAATACTGAACGTATCACAAGCAGTAAGCAACATGCAACTGGCTAGCAAACCACTACACAGGGAATGTCAATAGGCAATCACAATACTTTGATAAAGGAAATAAGAGTCATCATGACATTTCCTCTCATTAATTGATTTCGTTCGTAATCAATTTTCCAATACTCTTATTTACGATACCGTACTCATCATAAGCAGCAAGCTAATAAACGGCTCCACAGAAAATATCTAAAGGCAACCCCAAGTCCTAAGACAAAATAAGAGCAATATCGTGACAAAATTTCTCTCATTAATTTATTTCCATTCGAAAGGCATTGATTTCCCGATAACCTTCTTCATAATACCGTACATATCAGAAGCAGCAAGCAGAACTCAGCCTGCAAGCAAACCCGTGCACAGAAAATATGAATACGCAATTCTTTTGTGGCACAACCGCAACTTTCCTGCTTTGCAATTTCCATCGATTTCTGGTAGACGAATCTCTCTCTTCTCTTTCGCTATTCGCAAACACGGCGCCATGTTTACATTCAATCCTCGTGAGATTAGCAAACACACGAGCGCATTCGCCAACATGCGGACTCGAAAGAGATTTTTTAAAGCTGCTTTCGCTGAGAAACGCGTAATTTTTGGGGAGAGAAATTTCGCTCAGATCTAACGTGTTTACTTTCTCTGCTGATGGCTTGCTTTCTCCATCCCTTTGTGCGTGTATCTTGCAACTAAAGTGGTAAATATGGTTTATGTTAGGAGTGCCCGGTTAATTTGCACACCAATCAAACAGCGTGAATAAAGTTGTTTATATGATGAACCTATCTTTTTGCACTTAAGACGGTTAACGTTGAAAATCGCCAATGAACTCCGGCTAATGTGAGGAAATTAGATGATTGTTCGAGTGTGACCAGTCTTGTGTATTCGAAAAACGTATTTTGCGATAAAAATATCTTGGAAATTATAGTGCCCATACTCAAGGTCGTTTTCTGTAAACTACGAACGGCGAAAACCGGAGCCACGTCCGTGACTCTGAAATGGGTCGAGAAGAGTGACCTGAAGTATTACATATCTTAATAACTAAACCGCGGGAAAAAAATGTTTACGAAAAATTCCCATCATATTATTCGTGAACTAATAATTAATGATTACTACATAGAATTTGCTATTAGTTTCTCATCTAGTGAACTTGTTACATTCGAGAAAGACGCCCTACATGGCGTTTACGCTACAAATTAGTAGACCGCGCGTATCAAAATGTTTAAGAAAATTCCAGTCACGTTATCCAAAGACTAAAAATGAATGTGTAAGCTTTGCAAGTTTCCTTTCAGTTTGTTGTCTACTAAACTTATCACAAGCGAGGAAGTCGCTAAAATCTAATGTCACAAAGAGAATCCACGACGGCGAAAAAAGGAATGATGCTAAAACTGCACGTATTTTCTCGCTCGTATTTTCATGCACAATTACGGGAAACGTATTCAAATTTTCGAAAAATTGTACATGACCTTATTTCGAAATCTATCTTTAAAGATCAGATGTAATCAAGGGAACAATCTCAATTTAAATAATTTTAATTGTAGGAAGACGCAGAAAAAAATTTCAAAGTTCACAATTTTCGAAAAACCAGAGAAAACAATTAAGCCATTTTTTGAAAATTTGGAAAATGTTCTAGGGGTTTCGTGCAAAGTACCCCCCAAAAAAATAATAGTATCGGTTTTAAATTGAAGGGGCCACGACATCGGCCAGATCTATTGCCGAATATCAATTTTGGATAAAATCGGTTGAACGATTTAGCCGCTAGCGTTGTTCACAGACGACAGAAGCACGGACAGACGGTCAGACGTTTTTGCGTCATTTGATTCTTCGGTATCAAGTACCCACAAAACACGGATTTTCACTACACCACCTGTTAGTGGATTTTTATCCTAAATATAGCAACGATTTGCTCACGTTTTCGTTACCAGGACCCTGTAATAAGTTTTTCTACCGAAAATTCACCGTTTTTTCGCGCAAGATTACACAACGTCCTCTCTACTGCGTAAGCGAGAAAGTAAAAATATGTCACAAATCTTATCAAAGTCCTGGCGCTGTAGGTAGCGCAAAATTACAGTTGAACGCTCGCCCCAGGCTTATGTCCTCGTCGCCAACCGCGCCGAGAGGGGACGTGTCTCGGGTGACTTGGCCTTGCCCTACAGGACGTTTACGCGCGTTCAGGGGCGCCGACGCGCCGAGCGCGTGTCAAATCCCACGCAGGATGGCCGCCGTCATTACTCCGCGGCCCTCGACGGCGCCGTCTCCCGCCCTAACAGCCGCCCCCGCCCCCGCACAGTGGTCCGAAAGGGGGCCAAAACGAGCGCATAAGACGCGTCCTTTTCCCTTCTTTTTCATTTAGAAAAGGCTCTAGCCGAATAAGGGGGGGTTTATGGCCTTAGTTTGCAATGCGATTCAGATTTTACCCACATGTTTGGATGTAGAAAATATTATTTTCAAAATATGAAGCTGAAATATCCACTTGATAAATACAGCGAAAAAAAACGTTTATTCGTGTTTAAATTAAGAAAATAATCATTTTATGGCATTTATTTTATTTCTTTGCTTCTGATATCAACTTTGCCATAATAATTGGGTAAAAAATTGACTTGTAGATGCTTTTCAATTCATGAATAATTACTAATAATAATATTAATAATTGATTACAATATATTTTTTCTATAAAAATGTTAATCTCAAAGAAACAGTTTCACACACCGTAATAAACAGGATGAAACCTTCTATTGCATTTTTGCTGGTCCAGTCCTTCTCAATGTTACCTCACCTGCTCCGAGACATGCAGAATTTGCAACTAAATGTGAATGAGAGGGACAGAGAGAGAGAGAGAGAGACAGAGACAGACTGAGACAGACAGAGGAAAACGGAGAGACAGAGAGAGGGCGGGACAGAGAGAAAGGGAGATGGAATGAGGGGTACGATGGAGTACCAAAGTCTGCCAGGTTACGTTAGTGATAAAATAAACACAATTTATTGTTTTAATTAACAAATAATTGGAATCACATTATTTTAAATTTCTGCAGTGATGTTTGAATGATAAGAGTGACAAAGGGACCAATTTTTACATTATCCATAAGATTTAAAATCATCTTATGGATAGCGTAAACTTCAATAAGATTCAATTTTATGGATTATCTTTAAACACCAAAATCACACTTTTCAAAGGGGAAGCAATTACTTTACTTTTTGCAAAACGACGCACAAAAAAAATCGAACGATACCGATACTCGTTCACAGTAATACGATTCAGAGAATCCGACGTAGTTCACTTTACAGCTGTTGATAGTGCTATTTATTTTGTTCAAACTTAGCGTATTCTCAGTAATTCAGTGTAGTGTAATACTGTTGGTTGAAGCAACGTTTCTCATAGCGTGGTGTGTGATCACATAATTATCTGACTTATTCAGAGAGAAAATAAGTAAGCCCAAATAACAGTTGATTGCATATAGACCTCACAAGACCAAAGAAACACGAAACCGCAACATATTACGAAATGAAACAGTACATCTTTTTGGCATTACCAGTGAAGTTAATTACGGGGAAGCAAATGGCAGAAGGTTCTGTAATGTTCACACAAGTTTTATTCGTTGAAATTATATCTGAATATTTTGGTAACGGGCTATTCATCGTGCGCTTTGCTAAGCTTTTCATTTCTCTAATGAAACTAATGGATATTTCAACTCTTGCTTTTCACTACGGGCGCATTTTGCTATCAAAACCTGGCTGCGCTGAATACTGCAGATGTGTGCTGAAGCAGTAAATTAATTACGAACAAATCCAAAAGAGAAGTTTCATTGAAGCGTCACAGACATTTCTGCAACAGTGTAAGTTATTGAGTATAGGGAAAAGAGGCTGTTGGTGGTATTTATTATTTAGAGGAAATTGAATAAATGCAAAAATGAGTTTTAAATTAAATTACACGCACGGGGATTGTAAACGAGAAAACAAATAACCATACGTATTTTGCATGCCAGGAGGATAGGACGTTAAATGTCTTAAACTGTAAATTCTGTGGTGGCAGCAGAGATCTTGTGGTACTCCATGATAAAATTTCAAGATAAAGAGGTATCAACCACAATGGTAGATGTCAACCACAATAATATAATTTTTAAATTTGAAAAATAATAGAATTTTTTTCAATAATAGAATTTTTGAATTCTTGAAATTTTGTCTTAAATTGTATTAAATGTAACAATTGTAACAATGTTTTGTTTAACTGCTTTTTTAAGCATTGCGAGGAAGATGGGGCAAGAGGTAGTAACGGCCAGGACGGCAGTCAGGGCGACGATGGTGGCAGCGGCGGTGGACTTGGCAAAGGCAGAGGGGATAGCGATTGCGGGAGCGGGGTTGGAACGATGGCAATGACGCTTGCAATGGCGGTGGCGATGACGGCGGCGGGAGGATAAGGCGGGAATCGGGGGGGGGGGCAAGGAAAGCCCTTTTGCAGAGTGCATATAGCAACAGTTAATACAGCTCCACAAATAGTTCGATATTTCTCTTTACACTTCATTAATATCTCTCTCGCTAACTCCAAGAGCTATGCACATTCGTGTTTTTGTCCTCAGTGAATAATCAATGATCCAGCTGCAGAAGTTGACAGGACTGACGATTCACTGACAAACATTACGAAAGGTACAGGTTCAGAGTGAAGTAATATTTAAAAGGGTGGCAAAGTAAAGTTTTTACTGGCTATTTCCGGCTGTTGCTTCCTGGGAAAGCAACCTTCATATCGTGAATTTCTGCGATATAAATAACCTGATTTGTAATTTCCATACACTTTTCATTTTATGTCAATCCAATGAACGACCTATTTCGGAGTGAGGGCATGAAGAGGGAAACGAAACACTTTGGAAAAAATATCATTTATATTCTTTACTATTGTGTAAAGAATCAATTTGGCGTTCATTGCTATGATGTTATCTACAGAAAGGTAATCAGTAGATTTCATTCATTGTTATTATAGTTCTTTTATACAATAATTTTAATAGTAATAATTTAAAACATGCATATTTATATTTTACTAACATTTCAAAAATTATTTTAGCAGCTTCTGGTGCTGCAGACCACAAATGTACACTAACTAAGCAAAGAACTTGCCATTCAAATACAGTTTTCGAAGTAACGAACAATTCAGGAAGAATAAAGAAAATTTGTGATAAGTGATTTAAGAGGTTAAAAATATATTGCATTCCGAGGAAAATATTCACAAGGGAACTACTAATGTTGCAAAATAGCATTTTTTATAAGTTTCTTTTTCTTTGAAGTTCCCCAAACAAATATTTATTAATAAATTAGCTGCTGGTCTCGCTGTTCCCGCCCTACCATATTTAGAAATACAATTTATCCATTAAACAGCCATCATTTCCAGCTACCCTGTCTATTAATACAAATACAGGAACAAGATTTATCGGCTTTGTCGATATCACTACCTCACTAATACGATTTTTTCTCAAGAAAAATCACCACTTTCTGTAACAGCATTACGATTGTACCACTTTGCTACGTACGTACGCAGTAGGCGAGAACGTAAAAATACTTCCGCTCCGCCCATTCTGCGCGGGTGGACGTAGTCCCCAGGGCCTTTTAACTCCTATTTAACGTGGTGGAGACCATTAGAATAGCGCGCTCTCCTGCAGCACCTTCCTTACTGGAGCTAAAATACCAACTGGTGCCAACGATACTTCAAACATGCGTGGCTGCTGCGTAGGTTCGCGAGACGCAAGCAGATGCGAAATGTTACGAACAACAGCGTCGATGTTCGCCCTTTCTTCAACGGTTTCTTAAATGTATCTATTGTGAATAATTGAACATTTAGAAGACACTTTTCGTATTTCTCAAATCTTTATGTGCGGAAGTTGGTGAGCGTAACCTGCAGCTGAACCCGGCGACACTAGCGCCTCCTACAGTAGCACCCTCGAGCTCTGTCTCCGGTTTTGATGGAGAGTTGCGAGGCCCTGGTGGTTCCGTCCAGTGTGTGCCGGGACGGATCGCGGCCCGAATGGCCCCGTAATGAAGTCGAGGGCGGCGGTCCGGTCGTCTGCGCGCGGGCAGCGCCCGAGGGCGACGACGTGTCGCGGACGCGTCTTACGGCCGCGGAGACGGGCGGCGGGCAGCTCGTAAACAGGCGGCAAGAGGGGGAGGTGGAGGGGGTAGACTCAGGCGACCAGAGCGGCGGAACAGGCGGCTGCCGCTGCAATGGCGATGGCTTGCTGGCAGTGGCAGGAGCGGAAACAGAGAAAGAGACAGTGGTGAAGGTCGGAGTTTTGGTGACGGGGGCTGGGCAGTAGCAGTGATCGTGGCGGCGTTGGCTGTGACGGTGACGGCAGAGGCCGCGGTGACGTAATTTATTGTGGGGATGACGTTGGCAGAGAGGGGCGGGGGCGGAGACGGTGGGGATGATGCGGGCAGAGCGGGGAGCGAAGGGGCGGGGGCGGTGGGGTCAGGTCATGATGCTGGCGGGCGGGGGCAGGGGCACGGGTGTCTTACGATGGCAAATAGGGCGGGAGCTGTGACAGCGTTACAGGCATGGCAGTGTCGTCGGTGCGGTGTCAGTGGCTGTGGCGAATGCGCTGAGTAGGCGGGACGAGGAGATGCCAAGAAGTCAGACTTTGCAGAGTTTTAAGGGTAGAACTGCGTAAACTGCTCTTCTTCGACAATAGTATTCCTCAATAAACATTCTTCAGCTTTGTTGCATATTCGATACAGAGCATCATTCAGCACAATAAACATTTCGCATTCATTTCCTTTACTTTGACTGAACCTCTTTACATACAAGTTTTTCTTTAACCAATATTATTCAACACTATTGGAAATAATAATGTGTATTAAACTGAAAGTAGATTTAATGGCAGATAAAGAAAGCAGCTGGAATTTATTTTTTTAAGCAGAGACCTTTCTAATTTCCTAATGAATTTCCATAAAGATACAGAAATATTCATATTATCTAAAAAAAGTTGTTACTTAGATGAAATATGCAGTATGTACGATCTTCTCTCATTTTGGTAAAATAAATAAATATTTATTAGTAACATCCAAAGTGACAGTACATTTCTAATCAATACATGGTAATTATTTTGCAAGAAGGTTGACATTACGAAAGGGAAACGCAATTTTATCAGTCTGAAACATGTTTGATCTATACAGTATTATTAATCAATTTTTTATTGACAAATCGAAATATTAAAATGAGAGCAAAAAATATGGAACACAAATAAAAAAAGTTCATATTTACAAATTACTAAACACATAGACTTCACAAATGAACTCAGCGATGTTTCGCAAAACAGTATCCGATAATTCATTGAAGTTATACGGATTCTGCCTGAGTGGCTTTTGGACCAGTAGCTAATATTTATCAGGAGATTCCATTCTGCACCAAAAAATAAGACAACTACCTGTAAAACTTCGCAAAGTTTTACTCGCACCAGTAAACTGCCCTCGGCTAACACAGATGTCAAGAGGGAAACCTAAAACGCGACCCGAAATACGAGAGACGTACGGATGATACTAGACGCCATGGCACTAACGCCTGTGCACGCGTGCCTCCGGGAGAATCACGGTCATTTGCTGTCTCACCGGGAAAAATTATCATCGCAGCCTGTGCTGCTGCCGCTGCCACCGCCGCCTCCGCAGCCAGTGTCACCTCCATCACCACTGCCATCGCCACAGCTCCACAAAGGGGTTACGGCAGAGTTATACCGCCACGCGGTGCTGCGTAAAGTGGAACGAGCCGTTCCTTTGCGACCAATAGAAGATCCACTCTTACTGTAACTCGTGCCGTACAGAAAAAGCTGACATCTTCAGGTGTTTCCACCACAGCCACTCTCGTATATCCAATAACGCGGCTAAAATAACCATTATTTCTGTTCTGACAATACTGCATTAGGCGTTTCAGATGAGGCCTATTATTGATCCGTCTTCTTTTTCTCTACATTCTCTCCTTCCCCCTTTTTAATTCTCCTTTCCCTTGTTCCTCTCCTTCTACTCCTCCTCTTTACCTACCTTCTTCCATTCTCTTTCTTTCCTTCTGTTCTCCTTCTTTAACTTCCCTCCTTTTTATTTCGTTCTTCTCTTTGTTCACGTTTTTGTATCCTTCTTCATTGCCTGCAGCTTCTAGGGCCAAAGGCTTTATAGAATGTTTTGAATTAGATACAAAGAATGTTATACTTGCTTTTCTTATGAAATCATAAAACGATAAATGATATTTGTAACGATTATGTAGACGAAAACACGAACGTATGACATAAACCATCTATCGCAAAGTAATTGCCAGTGCAGATTCTAGCACTTTCATCTACAAGCCATATTTAGGGAGGAATTCATACCAATAGTATATCCTAACCCACGCTAAATTCTTATTCTGAATTCTTGTTTCAACTTTTGTATTACTTGTGTTTGAGGTGCTCAAAGGATGCCTTTGTGACTAATTTTCATTGCTTCAAGAAAATAAGATCGTGCAGATGACACTTTCGTTCTTAATAGTTTTGCACATACAAATCTCAAGACCATGTTTTCCATAAGCATTTTCCGTTGATATGAGCAAGTCTACCAGGAAAAGGTAAAGTCACTTGAAAGACATTACTAGTGTAAGATATCGTGGGTAAAAGAACATAGGGTTTTGTTTTATTATCAATTATGATCAATTTGTTAAATTGAACAATTAACTCGCTACACATAGAGATATCACAATTAATCATGTAATATTTGCGCCAAAACAGAAGTATTAGATTTAGAAAAGTTTATACAAACTCTAGTTTATTATTGACTATTAGATTATATATCTCTGTTCTTTGGATTCATAAAGCTCCAGAAACTTTCTAATTGAAAAACCAACAGAAAGTATACATTTTATTCATCTCAGGTCTTCTTTTCTGCAAAGGGAGCACGACTTGGTTGAATCCCTTTTCAGGAGTCAACACGAACAATTCGAATCAACCGAAGAAGCGTCTAAAAGAGAACAAAAGCAACTCGAGCGTCCACTGCTCTCAATTGCTCCCTACAAGGAATATTCGGTTCTCCAGCTTCACAACTGCGACAATTCCCTCGCAAACAAGCGCTCTTAATTATGTGTTACTCCGCCTGATGGAAAAGGGTTGGAGACGGGGAGCGGGGAGGGGCGGCCCGTCTCAAAGCGGCCGCGGGGCATTTCCACGGGAATTGCTACTTAAGTGGACAATTTCGACAACGAGAAGCGCGCGTCTAAAATGAAACAAAAGCCTCCTCTACGACAACTCGTGTTCAACAGCATTTAATGGGAGAAAAAGAGGCCCTTTTAGAACAGCAATCAATTGGATAGAGTAGGGTTAGCCCTCTGTGTATTGAGGAATTGGAGCACGACATTGGAGTAGGAACTCCGAGAACCCTGGCTTTCTCTCGTTATTAGAACTCTACGCAAAAAGATGGACTCGCTGAACCACCAGGAACGACGCTGCTAATTATTTTCGGAAGTAGTTCGTCTATTTTTATTTCTAACAAGTCGCAGACGAAGAAATTTATCTTCTCTTCATCCGGTGGATGTTTATCGTCAATTCCAGTCTGCAGAAAAGTTCTTTATTCTTTCGGGAAAGAGACCCATGTACACAACTCGGGGTACAGGAAGTTTGGGAAACAAGTGGAGATATTAACTTTTTTTCTGTAAAGGCTCTTTCAAGGATCGTGTGCAGATGTTGAGATGTCTGAAGGAAGAGGATACTGGGATAGCAAAGGGAAGAAAGACGCGATTTGTTTAAAAAAATAACATGACTTGTATTTCGCGAAGACGCAGGAATGTCAGCAGAGATCTGCGACGGGAAGTGGATGGAGCGACCCGATACGTGTGGTGTGTGTGTGTGTATAGGGGGAGGCTAGTGGAAGGCGTGTTGAAGGCTGAAGAAGTGCGGGGACCTGGGAATCGTGGGCGTTACAAGTGCGTGAAGAGACAAAACCGATGTTAACGTGAGGAACGACAGGAAATGTTTTGGTAGCAGGGATGGGAAGACTCAGATAACAAAAGAATATTCTCAGAAAGTAAATTAGCAATTTCAATTAAAATTGATTTTATTGTCAATCTACAGTTGTCCTCTAGACAGCGGCTGAAATGGAGTTAGCTGTATAACTAGTGTCAAAAATACCTGCTACCGTCCTCCGAACTGTTGGATCTGCCAGTCAGAGGCACTGTATTGGCATCCGTTAATGTCCTGAGCCACCTCGGCCGGTCTGAAGTAGGTGAGTGAGATCATTTGTCTGGACCGAAAAGTAGGAACCGGAAGGCGGGGATGGGGTTGGCGATGGGGTGAGCGGTGGGTGGGCTGTGGAGGAAAAGGAGAGAGCAGGCCGTCGAGCAGCCCAGCCTGTGGCTGCCCACGCCGTTTCGCAACAAATAAACACTCATATGAGGTCCCGGGACGCACGACTTCAAAGCGTCCGCATAGCTTTGGCCCGGGCTCAAAACCGAACATTTCGCCCACCCAAGAAGTTCGTGAATTTTCCATTTCGACTCGGCCGCCTTGTCCAGACTTCGGGCTTCACTTTTGTATTTTCCATCCTTCGTTAGAAAGGAGCGTGCTTAGTAATTCAAAGTTTTAATCATGCTATTTGAATTACGGAACCATGAAACTATTTCTAGATGAATGTACACCAACCTCAAGAAATATTTACGATAAGCAAAGGAATAGACGATTTTTTTAAATAGCAATTCACACCGATTTTAATTCAGCCAAACTTACACACGTAATCAAGAAAACATACTATTTGAATAGGTGGTGATGAAACTCATTCATCCGTTACCTTTAAAGTAATTGTTTCCTTTTTCGGAATATATTGGCGTTTTGCAGTTTGCCATCATTGCGAGTTCATGCGTGAAAAAATTTAAATTAATTAAATTGCCAATTGACCACGGAGCCAAGGTAGTTTTCAGTACAACTCGCTTACGTTTTTTCCTGGAATAGAGTTGCAATTATCTATTGTGGAAGACTCAAATAGAAAATTGCTTGCATAAATTGAACATTAATAGAATGTTTCAAATAATCATTTTTATCATATCTACACGTGAAATGTCAATGAAATGACAGAGTGAAATACTTTTTTGTGTAAACTTATGTAATACACATTTTTAAAACGAATGTTTTGAAATTTCCAATACAGCGTTGTTAGATGCAAAAAGATATGATTCATCTAAATATTTATGATCATTTAAATGTCAAGTAATGTCGTAATGCGACCGAGAGAGACAAGTTTTTGCATGAAATCCACTCTTGTGACGTTTGATAGTATGAGCAATTACGTCACTGACATCAAGGGAAAGTGACAAGATCTTGCAATATCGTGCTTTGTATCGTAAGATACCCAAATATTCTCTTTACAATGTGCAAGAAATGCAACATTAGCGTTATTCCTTGAATGCAGATTTTTGTTCGTGTTGCATCCACGGAGATAGCAAATGCATGCAAGAGCATGTCTAAAAATTTTTCACGCACCCAACGCCAGCAACAGATTGCTATACATCCCTCAGAAAACGGATGACACCATTGTGCATTTCCGACAAAATATTCAAACGAGCCTTCTTTGCACGAGCGGCTACGTCTCATAAATATGGAGGAGTTTTAATTGGGGGAACCGCTTTTCTGGGCGTTGCGCGCCACTCTGTGATCCCACGCACTCACCATCCCGCCTCGACCCGCCCCGCCACGTCTACCCTCCCTCCCCCCCTGCACGGTCACGGACCCTTCGTGATCCCACCTCCCAGGGACGGGAGAAGGTCGTTGCCGGACGGGTGTTCCCCAGGGATCTGCTCCTTCGCTTTTAATCCCTGCCCGCCCCCACCCTCCCGCTCGCTCGCTCACGCCCCTCTCTGTTTATTCCAGGGGTAATCCCTGCGGTTATTTTACGCAGCCCCTTTTTATTCGGCCGGAGTGAGACTCCCTGTGCTCTTACCCTGGCAATTTACTGGCCTATAATGGAACCTTAGAATGGACCCGAATAGCTTCATTAAAATGAAATATAGCCTCGAGTATAAACAAGAAAGTCTCCCTCATAAAAACAACAGACGCACGTCAAGCGTACCCCCGGACCGGAAGTTGCCCTTGGAAGGCGGTCAGAGGAGGGGGGAGGTCTGTGGGGTGCGCGGGGTGCAGACGAGTCGTCAACGCGGAAGACCAGGAGCATCATGTCAAGGGGCTGGGGTGATCCTGGAGAAATTCGAATTTTATTGTTTAAGAGGGCAGTTGAGATTCTTTTTTTGTTTAGGAGTACTCAGCAAGACGAGATAAGAAGTAAAAGATGCCTCCCCTTTCCAGGTTAAAATTCTCCCAATAATTTACAAGCTTGACCTCTCCGCAGGGTTGGGGATTAGCCAGAAATCTAGGTTGTAAATAATATTGTCAAGTAGTTTGTGTGCACTTAAAGGGCGGTTTGCTAGAAGGACTGGCATTTACAGTCTTAAAATATTATTCACACACAGATCTAACCTAGATTCATTGCATATTTAAGTAACAGATGGTAGTGCCGTATCATTATAACATTCATGGAAATAAAGATATGTGCTACGAGAAATATGGTAAAAAACAAATATCCTTTTATATTTGACAATCAATAAGGTTAAAATGTTTACTTCGCAATTACGACGTTTCGCGTGTTGGTTACTCGCATTATCAGGTGTGTACATAAACTATTAGAAATGTTTTCATCTGAAAGTGAAAATCAATGAAATGACAAGCATCTGAAATGACAAGCCAACGTTTTGGAAGATATTGAATTAAAATTTTTAAAATTTTAGAATTAGAAAAAAATTAGAAAATTTTAGAAACAAAGAAACAGAATGAAAATCATTTAAAGTAGATTTGAGAGAAAGCGTAAATGTTAATATCGAGAAAAGTTAAAAACAAATGTTTTAATGATATATATTAAAACATTTGTTATATCATGTGTTTTTAATTATAATTAATTTAATTTAATTAAATTATTTAATAATTTTAATTAAATATCATGTTTTATCATGTTAACATTTGTTTTATCATTAAGTATCATGTTTTTAAAACATATATCCAATATCTAAAACAGGAAGTGTTCCCTTATGAAACATACACCCTCACTGTATCGATAGGCAAGTAGGGGGCAGAAAGGGAGCAGACTAACGTAAAAAATAGTGTATAGAGAGTGTCCAGGGAGGAAACAACGAAACTTCGAAAATAAAATATTTGTACTATTCAAAATATGTATAAGCATACGCGTCTTTCTACAACTTACCATAATGTAGCAGGCTTTGAAGCATGGAAATAAATCCCGTTAGCGGATTGAAGTTTTTATCTAATAACCAAAGCAGCTATTCGCAAAGTGCGGGCTCCCTCTGTCGACGCGCAAAACAAGCGACCGGAGCGCTGAGGGCGTGTCCATCCTTGCGGCAAACAGTCCGCAGGTTGCGAATGGCCTGGCGGTGGCGGGGTTAACTCCGCCGGGAGCGCAAACAACGTTGCGTGCCAATACGCCCACCGGGCAGCCAGGCGAGCAGGCTGTGCGGGTGGGCGGGCGACGATGCGCAGGGTCAATGGAGGATGGTGACACACCGCGGGCGGGCGAGAAGGCGGTGGGCGAGTGGGAGGGTAGGCGAGCGTGACGGCAAGCGGGTGAGAGGGAAGATGGAAGTTGAAAGAAGGGCGGGTAGGCGAAAGAGCAAGCCAGTGGACGAGACGGCAGGCGGGTGTGAGAGCGATGGATGAGAGAGCGGACGGGTGAGAGAGCGGATGGGTGGGACATCGGAACGGGTGAGAGAGCGGAAGGGTGTGAGAGCGGACGGATAAGAGAGCGGACGCGTGAGAGAGCGGACGGGTGAGAGGGCGGGACGGGTGAGAGGGTGGACGGGATGAGAGAGCGGACGGGTGAGAGAGCGGACGGGTGAGAGAGGCGGACGGGTGAGAGGGCGGACGGGTGAGAGGGCGGACGGGTGAGAGTGCG